>JBCFXI010000338.1:0-190571 GCA_038496175.1 Ampulex compressa | reverse complement strand
TTCTGAATTCTATGCCACGCTTTTCAGTCACGCAAGTATCACTTAAATTACTCAGTCGACTGCTATGTGTGTGACATTAACAGAATTTTTTTATAAACGCATACTGTTTTTCCTATCATAGATTATTAAATCAAAATGGATAGAATGTTTAATAGAATATCAGAAATACTATATTTTAGGTGTGTTTTCAAGTGTCTTTTAGGTTCAAGATGTCTAATATGCTATATTATTAAAATTGTCAGGAAAAACTTAGTTTTGTAGATACTAAAGATAAATTCCGCATACAAGGGCAGTATTGTTATTATTAACTTTGTTATTATTAACTTACGGAAAGCCCTGAACAAATTATTCGTATTAATGATATTTTTAAAATACGAACAAGAATATAATAGATATACAAATGCATCCACAAATTATTATCGGAAAACATGTAGAATTAAAAAAAATTTGAATATTTGGATATAAATTTTGCAGACACTCGCCGCAAAAACGTAATTAGAATGTAAAAATTTCTACTCACGTATTTAAATGCGAATCTGACAAGCTTAACTACATTCGTTGTAGGAAAAATCATAACGTTTTCATTTACCATTTACTGAAATTAATCCTGAATTTTCTATAATTACAATAATTTTCTAATACACAATATACCTATGACACAAGCAATTATTTTATTTACTACAGCAAAGAAACTTTACAATTAAATGTTTTTGATTTTAAATATTCACTGGAAATGAACTAAATAATTAAGGTGCTATATCAATATACAGTATTTTTTGTCGCAAATATTGAATCAATATCTTGGCTTGACAAATCACCATTTCACATCGCTAAAATTTTTATTTTTATCGCATATATTACCCATACATTGCGTAAATTTTATGAAGAAATAAAACTCCATATATCCATTTCTTATATCTTTATTATTTTTAAACCGCAATTTCTTCATTATTTCTCAAAAACGGTATAACAAATGTGCTTCTTTTATACACAAACTTCATTCATCTATAAAGTCTATTCCTCTAATTTATTCATCATAGAAACAAACTGAAAACCTATTTAATTCAGATTGATCACCGATACCTCTAAATATTGGTGTCAACCTGATTTGTAAAATTCATGACTTGTTTATTCATCACAAACGTTAACCAAAGTCTCATCGGAGTTAACTCGATCGTCGAGCCCTATCGGGGAATAAAACGGTTAGAGAATTTCCGCCTTGACAAGATCGCGGCCCGCTTCGGCTGTCAATTTCCCTAAGCATCACCCAATACTTCGTTAAGGAAATTGGAATTTCTGGTTATCGAGTGTCGCCTGTAAAGCCAATTCCGGCACGGCGTGTGTTCGACAACGATGAAAAGCGAGAGGGAAGGTAGGAGGGAAAGGAAAGTAGAGAATACTGCCGACGGCTTAGTAAATTTTCTGTATTGCCTTTACCTTAAACAGCTGTACCCCGATAACAGCGAACATGAACTGTAGGAGATAGGTGACCAACATAATGTTGCCGATCGTTTTAATGGCGACAATCACACACTTCACTACGTACTTTACACGTAGTTGGTCAGAGCAGGTGAGCAGGGCGAGCGAGCACAGCGGGGAACACGGGGTGATGAGAGTAAGAGAGAGAAAACAAAAAAAAATAGAAAGTAGCATTAATCGGGGAGCAGCTATTTTCACTCCTGGCGCTAGGTTGGTGGGGGGCGGGGGGTGATTATTATTGCCAAACTATTGCAAAGATACCCTTCTTTTTTTGTTACTATATTAATCCTCCACAATCTAAATTTCATCCAGATCACGAGTTGTAGCTTAACTCTTTTTACAGCGTTATATTAAAGAACGATAGAGGAATTGGCCGCGATTATCGAAAATTTACTTGACAATCAAACAAGAATTAAACAAATACTTGACAGTAGGACTGATTTACTATTATGCGTAAACATCAAGCGGAAGCTATTTGTTCAGTGTCGAGACACATCGGATGCATACGCATGAATATCTTGATCCTAATAACACGTTATATATGCAAATCAAGGCGGTGCCTTGGTTAAAAAAAATTCTACCGCTTTACGCATAAAGATAAAGTGTATTTTAATACTTTTGATATTATTAAACGCTTTCAAGAACTTATCTTTGTCGATCGAATTAATTAAAAGCGAATAAACACCGTCTCTCTAAAACATCGAACTTATAACAGAGTCATAATTAAACATTAAGATATAGAATTACTGTATGCGTATAATAAGATAAGAAATATGTCCAACTTAACCGAGATTCGTGCGTTAAAAAATGGATAAGATTATCCTACTATAATTTCATGAATAGATATGCACCGTATAGTCTCTTCATATTCAACCATATATATTTCACCATAGATTAGCCCTTTATGACCCACATTAACGTCCAGGTAACGTTCTATTTATCCTCGCTATCAGCTATAGTACCGCCTCAAATTTGCAGACCGCTGTAAATCGCACGGCTACATCATGAACTGTGATTCTCCATTATTTATATCCACCACTTAATTTTACAGAGAGGTACAAAGTGAAATCAAGTTAAAATATTGTAATCTGAAAGAAATTCTGTTTGTAGAGGCTTAATATAGATCGTCCACGGAAACAACTCCGAGAACGTTTACCATAGTTAGTGTTGGAATACGATACATATCGATGGTACTCAATGAATTTTGTAAATAAATACCCACTGAGAAGTATCGGATAGTATAAAAGTCCACAATGCACCGTATAAACTTTCGATATTAACATCTCTGAAACTGAGACTAGACAATACTGGTTTCATAGAAACATCAGTACTATAATAGTTACATGTGTTTCTGGAAAGTATTGAATGACCATCGATACCTCTGTATAGATATTAAATAGGTATTTATTCTATTTCAATGTCGTTCAAACTTTTATGCTGTACCAGTCCCAACACCAACTAGAATTACGGCTCGTAACCAGGGGAGTAAGGTGTGGAGGAGAACCACTAAAGGGGTTCTTCGTCCGACAAAATCAGTGTGGAGCGACTATAGTGACGCTTCGTTTGAAAGCAAGCCTTAGATTGGAAGCCACTATAGTGGTGCTCAGTAATCGTAGGATCAGTTGTAGACTTTTATTCCTCTCTTGCGCCCTTTTTCTCGGAAATGTATTTACTTTAACTCTTTGCGGTCCTGATATTTTTCAGCAGGGTCGTAGTTAAGGGAGGGGGGGCCACTCGAGCTGTAACCGCCCCGAAATATAGAGACAGACGAAATAAAAATAAAGCATATGTACAGATACGTTAATATAATCCATATAAGGGTTTCTAACCACTTTTTATCCATTTATGGTTCCTTTATACATTTATGGACTGATGATATAATTGACGTTCATTTCTGACTTAAATTTAACAAAGTAGCGAACAAATTACTTGAACCCCCTCCCCACCCGAATCAATATTCTGCCTCCGCTCCTGCTTCTCGACACATCGTTATATTTATTTGCTCGTACATCGGGCTCTTCATCCGTGGAATTATTTTTGTTCGTACATCGAAGACGTGTTCCTACTATCTGATTTTTCACCTCTCGATATCTTTTGATTACACCGCCCTTTTTATTTTAAATTGCATTATTTGTTATACAAGGTATCCAGGTCGTCCCATGTACGTAGAATATCTCATATTTTTGAAATGTTATTGAAATTGTTTGAAGTAAACACTGCTTTACAACGAGAATCTAATTGAAGTTTAATACTGTACTCATCGTAACTGCTTTTGCTTACGAGACACAAGTATTAGTATTATTTATTTAGATCTTACGTGTAAATCCTTCAACGCGAATTTAAAGATTCTCTTAAAGCAAATTGATTAAATTCGTACAATTCTACTTAAAAAATGAAATAATTCCAGTTATATAACATTCTATTTGAAAACTTTTCATATCATTTCAAATAAAAGGTTTCTCTCAAAATATGTCCTCATATAAAACTTGACGGATATATGTGTATATATATACACATATTGTTTGTTCCTATTTTTAGCGAAAAATTTTCAAGAAATCTAAGATTACTAATAAAATTGGTATCTCTGATATTCAAAATAAAAAATGCTTTACTCGGCCTAAGACCGCAAAGAGTCAAGCTCAGTTCGTCGCTTTCATCGGCATCGAAGCGATCCGCAGTAAGCAGGAAACAGCTGTGTACCATCTCCGAAAATCTCATTTTGCAAAAAACTTCATGGCTCTTAAGGAATCGATTCGTCGAAGGCCTCATTGTATTCCACGAATACCTTGCCCTTCGTTAAATCGTGAACCAAGCCCTCGCCATCCATCCAACCCTCCAGTGCTCGGTGTTTTTTCTCGGTAATGCACCTATGGGGGCCCGAGCAACAAAGCCGTTGTTTTTTTTTTTTTACGTTGCATGAAACGCAAGAGGATCCAATATTTCCACGGTTATAATCACAAAAATTTGAACTTTAAATAAATCAACATCCATTTCCATACGCTGGAAAACATTATCCCAATTAACACGAGGTCAACGAGGAAAATTATATGCTTACCGACACTTTTTCTTGGCTGAACTACGTTTGAGAAATACGTTTATCAAACTCATGCTTGCGATTTGTACATTCGAAGGAACGTTTATTATCGTTGTTTCGCTTATGCCAGACGATTGGTCGTTGTTATATAGTTACATTTAAGGTGGTGTTCCTATCTCTAAGTCTCTATTAGAGCATTAACTGCGGAAGGTGAGTTACTTTGTCGTTTAAAAGTACAATAGTACTTACTAAGATCAGTTGACCCATCACGAATTATTTTTTATCGATAAATACGTGCTTTCTCAATAAGCTAGTGTTGCAGCAGGTAACCAGCGAGAAGTAATAAGGTAACTATAATTTAATCCATTCAATGAAAACGCGTATCCGTAGCATATTGTAGGACATCCCAACGTAATTTTTAAAAACTTTGCAACAGTTATTTGTAACTAAAAAGGGATGCACTATATGCATCAACTTAATAAGTTATTTATTTAATAATTCCCATTAAAATGTTAACAATTGTACCACTATTTTTAACTCGTGAAGGCAATATAAGTGTATATAGCAAGTACCGCTTGCTTCTGTTCATTATAACAAAATAGAAAGCATAAAAGTATATTTTACTGTTCTACGTCCAATTTTTCGTTTCTTTGTTTATTCACTAACCCTGGTTTCTTATTATGTCCTTATACTCCATATAAAAATAAATAATATCGTATTAGAGTACGATAAATGTAAACAATTTAAGTCGATTGCACATTTTTCTTTAGGCGTGCATAACGGCATTTCAATTAAGAGTTGCCCGATTTATGTGTTAAGTACCTTATACTCCTCTTCAATATTCTCGATAAAAAATTGCATTTTATATTGCAGTCATTGTTTTATAGTTTCTGCTTTATAGTCTGTTAATAGTCTTATGTTTTCATATTGTATATGTGTGCGTGCATGCGCGCTTGTGCATACAAGACATTCGATCAAAAAAAATGTAACAAGGAAAAATCGTACTTGTTTAATGGAGCCATAACATAATGTACTTTCAAGTCTTATACTACGTTTGCTGTTGATAATAATGTCTAAATAATGATTGGCTCAGGAATCACATTATACGCATAATTTTCAAGTATGTAAAGCAGCAATTTGCTTATCGACTCTTTCTATATTGTAACATTCTTTTAAGAAAGATCATTTCGTAAATAGCAATAATATAAAGCTATTATGAAAATAACAAACGGTTACTCAAATGATTCAAAAGTATAGATTTTCAGCATATAATTAAATTGTAAATTAGCCTGGATATTGTATACAGTTAACGGATTTTAGAACTTCAAAATATTTCACTAAACCTGAACAATGTAAAAATCTTTAAAATGATAGAAACTGCTACCTGTATATAATGATGTTGATAATTTACTTTTTCAATTTTTGAAATATTTTGAATTTTCTAATATCAAGACTGATAATGCCGATGTTTAAACCAGCTATGAATATTTAATAATTTTTTAATTCAAATTGTGTACCTATTGTTAAATCCATTACAACTCACCTCAATAGAAACAATCTGACTTCTATTTAAAATATATATATCGATAGACCTATCTTTTACTTGTACATACACAAGTCATATTACATATATTTATATGTTTGTTTTAATGCATAAACGAAATATGTTAAGATATTCTAACACAAGGTATGGTCAATATCAAGCACCTTTTCGCACACTTTTAGCCAATCCTCCATCTCGTTTTTTGGAGTTAGAGTTCAGTCGACGAAAATCGACATTCGTGTGTCGAAATTGAATACTTTTGGCTACGGTTGTATGGCCAATAAATAAACTCCCCAAAAGTCCTAGTCCAGTTACTCAATGGACCGATTTTTTTCCTACGTCTTGTTTCTTACTCAGTCTCTCACCACCCAATTTTCTTAATAATTTTCTCCTAATATTATAATTCAATTAATTTACTATTTCCTTAATTTATTTATTGAGCCACACAATCGTGGCCAAAAGTATTTAATTTCCACACACGAATGTCGATTTTCGTCGGCTGAACTCCAATTCCAAAAGACCAAATGAAGAATTAGCTAAAAGTGTGCGAAAAGCTGCTTGATATTGACTACTTGTGCTGATACCTGATACTATTGTTGCTTGATACCTTGTGTTGGAATGTCAATGTTGGAATCATCCAGCATACGAGGTTAGGTGTTCCGTACTAAGGTATATGTTAAGGTCCAAGTGATTAATCAGTTTCTATTAACAATAACTGAATGAACTTACGAATGTGAATAATTTGTCGAAATCTATGAAGTTTACCGCTAATTATTAATTTATTTATTTACACTTCAGCATACATGCCAAGAAGGGGTAATTATTAACCATTTCCAACTATAGTTGGTAAATGTGAATTGTGCAAAATTTTCCATGGCCAATTCAAAGTCGTTCTGCAAACTACGCGGGAGGAAAGTCCAGATTTGTCCGGAAATCGGTAAAGAGATACACAACTTGACTGCAAATCGTCGAATAGACGGCCAACATCGCCAAGAACTTGGAATTCTTAGACAATTAACTCGACTGAAAGAGCGTAAACTATGTAGAATGGACTCTGTGTAAATTAACCGGAGCGAAAACGCCAACAGAGACCAGAATTAACCGTCGTAGATTAATTCTAGCCTCGGTTGACATTTTTGGTCCAGTTGATTTTGCCAAAGGGTCCAGAGTCGGTTAACACGTTCCGTGCTGCGTGAATTTTTCACGCTGAATTTTCCATTGAGGCTATTTGGAATTCTCCTTGCAAACCGAAAGGTTAAAGCAGAATTATTTCTTACCTATTATAAGAATCATAATGCATGCGTTAAAAGTAAATCGTAAAAACGTGAGAAAATACACCTTACGCAAGCTTGATCGAAATTCAAATATAAGTCCGAAAATAAGCAAAAATCAGTCTGGCACGTAACGTGCTAAACAACGTGAAACGTATTCCTGAGAATTTTTATGTTTTTCTGTATAGTGGTCAGGGAAGGTAATGTTTCAACATTAGTTTGTAACATTAGAACATGTTACATGCGTAACCCACCGACGTACCGCGTGGAGCGCTGATTCTCTGCGTACTGCAGCTTTGCGTATCGTATTGTATGAATTTTTATTACGTTTTGAGCTACAATGGATAATTTAGAAAAGGTGAAGACACGATTTAATGATCAAGTCGTTATGTTAAAAGCTTAATAAAGAAAAAAAACGTCGGTTATTTATCGTAAGGAATGCCGAGCCTAAACAGTTTTCAATAGAGCGACGAAGTTTACATTGCCGATCTCACGATATTCGTTAATAAATGTTTAATTAAACGGTTACCAAGGTGTTTAATTGAACCAGCAAAAGCCATCCTAAAGAAGTCCTTACAAATTTAAGAGTGGGATAACAATTAGTTCATTATGCTCTCTTCACATTATGATGGAAGAGCATGATACGATTATCAAAAAAGTTAAAGAAAATAAAAAGAAGATTTCGGTTTTCACGCAAGTCACATTGCAATCGCTGTCGGGGGACAAAACAGAACTATAATAGAAGAATTATTAATAATTACCAATAAATGTGTTAAATTTCGACAAATTATTCAGTTTGACCATTTCATTCGGTTATTCTTAATACAAGCCGATTAATCACTTTGACGGTAACGCATACATACAAGTATTTAAAATAGGTTTCATATTTCGTAGTTTTTTAACTTATCTTCAACGAGAACATAAATATTCTATGTTGCCCGTATAACTTTAGATTCATATTTAAATATCTCATATTGTTTCTCGCACTGTATAACGTATTATTGCTGCTCAATACTTTGAATTTTTTTTAGAAAATTGCCCAGGAAGTGATCAAACCTTTACATTAAGAAACTAATGTGTTTCTAGTTATTCTTTTTAGCTATAGGCGACAAAAAAAAACTATGTTTCTCTGCTATAGTATAAATTAGTAATCTCGTATGTTTTAAAAAGAAGGTGAAATAGTTTCTCTCATAAATTAAAAGGAATCGTTATTTTTGCTTATTCTTTTAGCCTTTTTGTATTCTATGCAATTGTGACAAAAGCAAGATGCGTTTCTATACCAAAACTACCATTGATAAACTTGATGTATAATTGAATACAACCATGAACGAATGTTTTATCCGATATAAAGCTCCTCTTAAAATATTTACTAATATAAAAGCCTTGAAATAAATTAGGATATTCCTAATATTTTATTTAAATAAATGTACTTTGTATACATTATATAACTGGCAGCATGCATACAAAATAATGTGCGTAACAATTTATGCAAAAATTAATTGAAATTGTTGTTCTTGTTAAGAATTACTTTTTGACTGTGTGCTGTCGTGTTTTTAGAAATAGTCAAGCCAAAACCTAATTTAAACTCTAATTTATGCATCGCCAATTTCATATTATTTTTCTACGTACTGATATCGATTTAAAAAAACTATGTTACAGATACAACTGCCAAAGATAAAAAGAGCAACAAAGGAGATATATCTCGCAATTACGTTGGCGTGTTTCAAACATATGTATTTTTCATTTTATAATAAAGTTGCAACAACTAAATATTCTACTTCTGCACTTAGGCAATATTTAATACATTCATATCTATAACCAGTAATAAAGCTTCATAACTTAGATAAGTTATATCATGCAAGTAGAGATTATCAAAATGATCAAGAATCCTATAACTTTTAAGTAGGAGTTTGTTTTCGAATGCGATAACATTTTGTAGAGAGTATTTCATTTTCTAAGGGAGAAATGAATTACGTGTTTGCAGTTGAGCAGCATGCTTGATATGTACCGATGTTTATATCTATGAACAATTGAACTAAAATAAACGATCGTGAAATTAGTTATTCGCAAAAACAATTGCTTGAAATAACGTATAATACGAATTGAAATAATCATTTAAATCAGCGATTCTTTAATTTGTTTAGATGAAAATGTTACTGCTACTAAGAAATGGTAATGTTATTAATTATAAGAAAAAGTAAAAATGTAATGAATAGATAAATGTAATAACATAATAAAATGTACTTAGTAATAAAAAATATCATACGTCTTTATACTTGAATATTAACGTATGTGAGCAAACTTGCAATGCGTCTATAATTTTTCGTACCGTTCAAGCTGAAGTGATTCTATCGAATTGATATTTTTAACAACCCTATATGCTTTTTCATATACATCTTATTATCACTAATCATAAATAACATGTACATTCATATTGTATATATGTCAAACACAGTATTTTTAATCATATGCCAATTTTGTTTAAATTCGAGATTTTATATTCATATCTTCTAACACCGTTTGCATTTGACAGAATATATCTACATAGTATTTAGTATATATAGATATACATTTTATAACAAAAAAAGGTACACACAAGGATTTTCTGCATAAAGGGGCATATTGCATATTTGATAAAAAAAAAAAAGATATTACCCTGGAATATCAAAATTCATTGTGATCCTATGCGTCATGATATAATGTGGCGTAATAAAACTTTTTTTGTAGTGTAACGCGATGGATTATAAATGTAGTACGTTTTAAGAAAATTTACATCATTATAAGCTATATGCATAAAAGAAATGCTGAATCTATCAAAAATTAGAGAATCGCTGCTTTATGTTGTTCACAAATTTTCTGCAATTTATATTATATAAGAATAAACATTTATACTACATAGAGTATAAAGTCAACAGTTATAAAAAAGACGATGATTTAAGATTACATACAAACAAAAAGCAAACAACAAATATCAGTATTGTGTAAAGAAATTCCCTTGTTAGACTATTTGCAAAAAAAAAACGTACTCTCCTGCAAGTAACAAAATGTTATTTCTCATCTAAGATTTTCTTCTGTTATGATAGGATCAGTAGCCAAATTTGATTCAAATTCTATTATAGAAAAAACTATTATAAAATTGTTTTAATTACAATTATAAGAACGATCTTAACAAATAACTATTCTTGATATTTGACTATTCCAAAAAATACCTGATTTAAATTATTATATATTATGATATCTGCTTAACGATGGCACTGAAAATATTCGTATATAAAGCTTAGTGACATGTGCTAAATGAAAGTAGGTACTCTAATAACGGACAAATGTATAGCAATAGTCATAAGTAAAATAAAAAAAATTTCGCAGAAAATTACTTTTTCTCCAAAAATAAATTTTTTTAATTCAATAAAAAATTTAATGAAGAAAGATGACTAAACACAGTACCTCTATTGTGAGTTAAAATTTCATTTAGCACATTATTCACTCTTAAAGTAATGTAATATTACCGCAGGCGTGACTTGTATAAAATATATGAACATAATTTTTTAAATAGTTCATGTTTACCAGGTATCAAGTCACATGAAAATATCTACTTTATGCTTGCATATAAAGTTATGTTCTTCACCCCAAAGAATTTTAACTATGAATTACTTTTGGCTGATGAACTTCTATCAGAATTACCTTTTCCAACTGTAATAAACGTTTATTATTTCCAACAAGCATTGTAACATTAATATAATTTCACGCATACAATTAAAAACTCATTCTCATAATTTAATAGATTGGACTACTGTAGGATTCTAGCTTAGTTTTTAAAAGTTTTTTTATCTTTGATTAAACGATTCACTATTTTACAGAAAGCATACTATAATATTATATAGATATACATATGTATGAAATAAAATTATAGAGCCAAGTCCAACTAAATGTTTACGCGTATCAGACTGATTTTTCAAATCTCATTTCTTCGACATTAAATTTATACATAAAGAGTCAATCAATGTTACAATCTGTATAATAAAGGAAAATCGCTATTGTTTAAGCTTTTCTCCGATTGAAGTTTACATACAAGGTATTCCTGAAATTTTTATTTAAACTATAATAAAAAAAATAACGATCCAGGTATAATTATAGGAACGAAGTTGTACAAGTGTACGGTATCAGGTACCTCTTCGATCTTATGGAGTCTGTGGCAAAAACGATTATATTATATACAAGATCTGGAAGAGCAAATCCTACGGAGATACCCCTAAGTCGGTGTCAATTTTCGAACCGGTGGTTCTAATATTATATTAAGTACTAATATTAAGAGTCGACTTTCAAGAAGTCACTTCGACTTAAAGATAAAAGTACGATTTTTATGGTATCGTGTATGCTTACACTAAGGTTCTTATGGAAATGTATCAGCAGATGACCTGATATTGTTGCTGTTTGTCGTACAACTCAGTGCTTTACATGACAATTCCGAGGGACGATATGACGGTACCGTGTAAGTGTAGCCTAGTCTCCTCTCGCATCGACTCACAGAAGTCAACTCTTAATATTATAAATTTAGAGTTCTATCCATTCGAATTCTATCCATTTCATATTCGAAGCCACGCTGTACCGGTAAAAGGTACAGAGAATGAACGTATCATGCCGTGGTGCTTTATGTTGCAGCAATTATGACTCGAAAGCTCTCAACTCTCGTCGAACTTTCATATCATCGTGAGAAGGGCTGCGGATGAAACAATTATTTTCCCCTCATATAAGAGTATTTCTTTCGATCCTTCCCACAACGGATGGAAGTTGTGGGAAGTGATCCTTTTCCTTTCTCTCGTGTTAATATAGCGACACACCACTGCAACGCACAGCCGGCACAACCATGCAATTTTCAAACAGTCCTCTACTGTCGGTCGTAATCACGATGCCCGCGCGAGTTTATCTTTGCGCCAATTTCAGGAAAGAAACACGTTAATGTAAACGTGCTAATATAGTGTGTACACTGTGTTTATGTAAAAATATCCATCTAAAGTGTGTGAGCTGTGCTAATGTAAAGGTACTGATGTAAAGTACATAAATCGTGTTCATGTAAAAACATTGATACTGTAGTAGCAACATTTTGTTTATGTAAAAGTGTTTGGTGGTTATGTCGATATTAACTATTTTGGGGTATTTTGAAATTATGGGCATTTCACTGTCAATATTTTCAGCGTAATAAAGCTATCATATTTTTATCAATACTAATATTTATCTATTATGTTATACTAATGTCGAGTTGTGTGTACTGTATTTTACTAATACTCAATTTTACCCACACTGGCCATTTGCTTATAGTGTTTGAATTAGTATTCAATATTTTTCGCCAATTTGTATTCATCATTGCACCGCTACAGAGAAAAATAAACAGTCCACTACAGAGTGCCTCATAAATCTCCCTCTATTTTTAAATGCTTATAACTTTGAATGATCATGGCTTCAATTTATGGTAAGATGGCGCGCAACCAAATTTTGGTCACATGTCAAACATTAATAGACTACCCGTAGTTTATATCTGATTCTGTGTGACTTTTTCTTCTGGGAGTGACCCAAGGAAGAAGTGTATTGAAGGAAACCGCGAAACGTGGAAAAACTCGAGATAAGAATCTTTAATCTACTAAATAATGTTTCACCCAACATACAGGTTTTACAAATCAAATTCACTTTCTTGCAAATGAAGTTTAGCCTTTTGCAAATCAAGTACTTTTAAATATATATTAAATTTAAAAAAATATCAAATAATGTTAATTACACAGTAAGAATTTAAAAATTGTGTGATAATTCATATAATTACGTAATTACATTATCATGTTTTTGTTTTCATCGATCAATTTTATACAGAGTTGGTATAAAAATGTAACCTAAAAACCAAATATATTAAGGTTACGTTTTCCTGTTTATATGGGAACGTTGGTTACTTATTATAAACTAGCTGTATCCGGCCACGCGTTGCTGCGGCTTCATGCACACGTCTGTAATATGTTTATTTGCACAAAATTTTCACAATGCTTCTGAGTATAGAATATTTTTTGTTGTTCCATTATCTGTGTAGATATAGAGATTGTCTGGTTTGCCAACTCTGGAACACACAGCATATAATTGTCCATGTAAGAAGCAATCTGTGTCTAGATCTAAATTGCACAATTCTAAAGATTGGCCCTGAGCTTTGTTGATGATGATTGCAAACGCCCATCAAATTAGAAATTGTAATCTCTTAAATTGGAATGTCATATTTGGTGAAATCATAGGAATGCGAGAAAATTAGGATATCTTCACCCTTAAATGGTCCTATCAAGATTGTTGCTTTGACGACATTGCTCATTAATTATTTTATCGTAAGCTGCGTGCCGCAGCAAAGCTTTTGATGATTGATATTTCGCAACATGTTAATTGGCACGTTGATTTTGAATTGCTGTACTTGAGATGGCATTGCTGGCAGATCAAATGAATTACAGAATTATGTTGGATTATTAACTGTTTCACCTACTTCCACAACAGCATCAACAGAGTTGTATATGACTGCCTCGTTTTGAATGTTAGACTGAATAATGTTTTTAAATTCATACATGTCTTTGTACTTGGCTGCAAGAATAGCTTGTTCACTCAGCCAATCGCGATTCTTATAATTGGTTTGAATATTGGGAAATACTTTTCCAACCAATTTTTTTTTTGATGTCACTAAATTGCAGAAGTTATGAGGCAATGAAATTTATCCTAATATCAGATCAACTGGCATTTTTTTGTTCCTAATATCCAGCAATTGATGTGAGAATATCTCAGCTGATTGATCGTTTTGCAGCTGGACATGCGTATTCGTAGTTAATTTTAAGATCTTCATGTGCCGCCACAAAGTAGAATATTTCAGCAAATCTTGCAATGATTGATCAAAAGCCTTGTGCAATTTTTTGTGTACTATTGTGCATTCACCCCGAACAATAACTTTACGTTTCTGTAATACTTTTCCCATGCCGGATGCGTTAGAAATGTTGTGCTGAGACTTTCAATGAATTACACATTCAACAGCAACTTCAAAGCAGAATGAGCAGTTTTTCCACCTGGTAGCAATGTCGTAGCTATTCTAGACAATGCAAGAGCTACGGCTATGTCATTTCGGGATCGAATTGCTGCCAAAATTAATATAATTAGGAACGATTTACTAGTTCCTCGTGGCGCATCTAAGAAAAAAATTTTTCCTATCCCTTATTGACAGTTTTCATTATTTCATCATAAGTGCCTTCTTGCTCAAACCTTAGCTTAGGAATATTTAATTGTATATATGACAAAAATCACTCATGTTGTAATTTTTGTTCACAACACAATTCTACATCGAACGAAACAGCAGCAGATCAACTTGATCATGGTATTCTCAATTGATCGAGAACATTATGCCCGATTTCTAAGCACAAATCTCTGTTCTGAAATTCATGCTATATTTACATTTTCCTTGCATGTTTGATGAAAAATATTTTTAACCATGTGCAATTTATATCTTTCCAATAATTCTGTTGGAGATTATGGAGAAGAAATAATCAATATGATTACAATTAATGCATTGTATTGCATTAAATTTGATTTATATGTGACATGTTACACGAGTCATTAATGCATACATCTCAATGTCAGTCATTCTCCAATAAATTCAGATTTTGACATGCACTCCAGAAAGAGCCACGTGGGACGCTATTGACAATTCTCAATTGCTGGAAAGATATAAGGCACATTTACCATCAGTATGTGAAAGAAGTATTTATCTTGATTAAGGTGCATGGTATAAAGTCTACCTATAATAGTTTCATTGAATATACTAGGTTGTCCGTCAACTCGTTATCCTCGTTTGCATTGTTCAAATGATATTTTACTCTCATTCCATGTGTAATGTGTGGGCACTTCCAAATACAGCTTGAATGCAATGTCACACACAATAATTACATCAAAATAAATATTTTGACGAATTAAAGCAGATTGATTGCATTAAATAAGAAAAAGGAAGTTATAAGAGAAACATTAAAAAAAGGAAAAAAGACACGAAGTAAAAAACAAAGAAAAGATTTTAAAAAATCACAACGAAATATTTCAATCCAATTGTAGATCGCCAATTACACTCAAAGATAAGAAAAACAGTTAAAAAAACGAAATAAAAAAAAAATAACCTATACTGACGAAATAAGCGCTATGGTAAACGACACAGCTCAATTCCCACTCAATGTCACACGAAATAATTAAATCAAAATGAAAATAAATCGAAATCCATGAAAATTTAATGTAATAATGCAATAGCGAACGCTGATATGGAATCGGAAATCGTCAATGGATCGCAAATCGTAAACATTGAAATAAAGTCGTAAAATATTTAGTATAGCGTGTATTGCTTTTACGCCTAACAGATCGCGCTGTTCTTCATCTCGTTTTTCATCTCGCTGTCATTCGTAATCATAAAAAGCTTGTTTTTATCTATCACAGATGTGACATTTAGATAACTAATTTACAATTAGTGCCAAACAAACATTTACATTTTTATTTATATAGATAATCCTATAATATTATATAACAAGAATATTATTGTTTAATGATTTTTTAAGATAATATATATGTAAAAGTTCTTGATTTGCAAAAGAATGAATTTTATTTGCAAAAGGGTGAATTTAATGTGAAAAACCCGTACATATTTCCGTTGGCAGTTGGAAACGTATCGGTTTGTTTAAAAATATACCTCAACGACACCGCAACTAATGTGGAAATTTTGTAGTCTGTCTACAAAATATCTAGAAAATGGTTTCCAAATAAGAAAGTTATGATCATTTCAAAATAGAAAGGAACTTATCACACACCCTCTAATACTAAAGTAATACATATGTTGGTAAAATAAAAATTTGTTACGCGCGGTTTAAGTATGCGATTTTTTAAAAATCTGTTTAAGCGAAATTGCATCGACATATATGTATCCGAGCTTTATAAATTGAATAAGACAAATGCAATGTGATAGGGGCATTTTCTAGAATTATAAATAAACCTCTTAAAAATATATTTTGCTTTACTATTAAACGAAACCCTCAAAGACACCTTTTTTTTAGCTCATATTATTTAAATCTTTCAAACTCTATGCATTTATAATCTAGTCACCTAGTCATTTAAGAACACTTTTATAGCAAAAGTTTTGATATTCAATTGTACTTTTGATTAAACAAATGAAATGTATTAATTAATAAATAAACTCATCATTTTTATAACCGTTTCTTCTTATAAAGCAATTCTTTTTAAAGATAATGAGAAATATTTACGCAGTTTTTAATTAATTACCCTACACTTAAGATCACCGCAACAGTACGTGATAAGCACAGATAAGTACTCGCTATGCAGGTTAATTCCTGATGCAAATGTCATTTTTCAAAGTAGTAGCAACATTGGAATGCAAAATGTTGAATACCATACTTACACTATTGTTCATAAGTAAGTGGATGCACAGTCAATTTATACTGCGTATGACATGACATAACGCATTGTTTCGTCAATATTGTAACAATGTTTTTAATACTATATATTTGATAAATATTGCCTATGTCTTTCAATGGCGCAATATGTGTAAAATAACATAATAATCTTATAAAATATATACTACATTTCTAAGGTATTGCAGTATTATTCGCAAATGCGTAACCGTCCACAGACTTTTGAACGGTAGTGCAGACGCTTACATTTACTTTTGTATAAGTTTTTGCATGAGAGAATCTCGATGTGTTTCAAAAATCATCCCAAAAAAGGTAAATTTTCTTGAAACATATAATTAGAACAAACGGCCAGGATTTAAATACGAAACACAACTTCACCACTTTTTACTTAATGCCACTTCCAATTTTTCTGATAAATCATTCTGAATGCATATGCACATTGGCATAATTATGTTTTTTGTATGCTTCTACCTCTTTATCATTCAATGGACCACCTTTATACGTTACATTTGTATGTAAAAATCTTGCGTGTAACGTTACTCTAAACATATTTGCATTCTTCTGTATGTATAAGAAACTTTCGTGCGTATGTATGAAAACTGACGTATATACGTATGTGCCAATGTCGTCCACAAATATCCGAGAATCTAAAAAATTCATATAAATAGTTTAGCAATACTATAATGAACATATTTAGTCAACACAGCAATGTCGCCAAAATTGCGTATTTAATAAATATAATGATGTGTGTGTGTGCGCGCGCGCGCGCGTGTGTGTACACAGTATAACATATATAAATATAAACGTAATAATTAAAAAATCAAGTGCTACTTGTGTAAAATATTGCAGTAACTTTTTGAAACCTATCTACGATTGCGGATATTTATGGCCCATAGTAAATATGTGTGTGTACGCGCGCTTGTGTGTATGCGACTGCGGGCGCAGATCTGAGGCCGATGGCATGTAATCGGGGTCGAGTATTTGAGGTTTAGTCCTTCAGCTATGAAATTTCGAGCAGCGAGATGAAGGCAGAAAGAAAAGGAGAGCTGAAGTAAGTCGCAGGTGTCCAGACGGAGGAGCAGTACACAAAAGAGACGAAAGCCAAAGTCGGATGAGGAAGGACCACGATGAGTTCGGTGGGTGGTCGCCTTTTCTCGAGTGACTTTTCTGGATATCATTTTTCCTCCTTTCTTTTCCCTTGTGTTTTTATTTCCCCTCAGTTTGAGAAGTAACGCGTTTAATAAGTCGCGTTTAAATAAATATTTACTCAAACCAAGCTCTTTAACCGAATAGAACGGACCTTTTATTTATATTATCTCAAAAGAGCGAGAACCTACTCCTGCAATAATTTTTCTTCCTTCTTTATTTTCGAACTACCGTCCCATCTCCCCTCGTTTGCTCGTCTAATGCGCTCTACCTAAGTGCTCGAACATTATGTTTATTGCACCATTACTACGGTACTAACATCGGGCATTTATTACACCGTTTAAAAAAATAATTGCATCAATCTCCATATAATTTACCTCTGTAACTATTGTATGACGTGTACTGCTTAATGTTCTTAACAAAAAACGTTTAATTACTGAAGAACGAAATACATTTCAATCTCCGAAATGCGTGCCACCATTTGTGAACACTTTATTCCTTTTATCGGAGAGCTCAATATAGAGGAAAAATAATTAAATTCAAATTAGAGTTATCATTGATTCCGCGTAAACGAGATAGATATATTCATACATCTAATATTTATGGCGCATCGTTACTGTTAACCTCTCCAAGTTTTTTTTCGATATCTTATAGTTATTCCATGCGTGAGCTTCTAATTACACGGCATATACTCAGTAATTGGTTTCAGTAAAAACTTGGTATTCAAATTTTGTCTGCTTCTGTGCACAGAATGTCATCTTTTATTTACATCGCAGTTACTGCAGATTATCGGCCAAAATTGGAATGCACTCTTGGTCTTTTACGTTGACAGAGAACAAAATACCGAAAGATCCGCGGTTCGAATCCCGCCGATAGCATTTAAATCATTTTCCATGCGATATATATGTCTTAGCACAGCTAATTCGGAATTGACTTTAAAACAGTAGATCCTAATTTAAATACTCTTAGCAATCGATGACGTGAATAAAAAAAAATAATTTCCTAGACAAAGAAAAAAAGGAATCGGTTTAAAGTAAAAGTACCAGTTGTTGAAACTGTACCAGTAGTAGACACTTTTTCAAAAAAAAGTAAATAAATAAGGAAATCACAAGCTGAAATACATTAAACCTTATTAGTCTATACAGTGTCGCACTTCAGCTGCTTAATTATGAAATACTGCGCATAGTCCGCCATTGAGAAGTATCTTAGCAACCGATTAATCTCTTACGATTTTTACATATTTTTTTATATACATCGCTAAGGACTTGGTTAAAAGATAAGTATTCTAAGTTTTTATTATTTACATTACCAAGACTAGTTAATTAATTGGTTTTTCTCCCTACGCCAACTACTGAAACAAAAGGATGTTAACTACTACACTTTTTATTTTCGCTGGGAGTCAACTATTAAATCAAATTTTGCTTTTAATAAAAAAAATGTTTACTATCAGCACCAGGAATTAATACTTATCGTAATGTAATATTGGTTGTGCAACTTTGCTTCCACCGTTTTCCTATAGACGATTTTTTCAACGCAGGATTTATACGCTGTTCGAAAGATAGGAGAAAATAATGGCCAGCGATGGAGAATACTGTAGGATTTTGTGGGGAAGGAGAAAAGAAGACTGTGACTTTAACGATCACGGGATACCATTTATTATGCACAACCCACTTACTACACACGTCAGACACGTAAACGTTGGTGAGAGAAAAAGAGACCTAGAGAGGAGACCCCGAATCTAAGTATTGCATGCACGTAAATGGACGTTTATATTTTGTCCGATTTTCTACAACAAATACCTTGAATCATAAATGTACAACCAATTTTTACGATAAGGTCTCGAATTTTGGAAAACCGGCGGATGCAAAGTTGCACGCCTAATAACAGAATAATCTGTACAGCAACTACTAATCATATGTTTTCTATAAAATGAACTTAGTCTGAGCAATGTGAGCAAATAGGCAAAAAATTCCTCAAAGTGTCCACTACTACTATCTTTATTTTACCCCCAGCCTCCCAATAACAGTTACATACAAGATATCGAATAACCCTTGAACAGATCGACTATCCATTGAAGGTACTCTATTTTTGAGGCTTACATAATTACAGAAATAAACCATATCTCAATGAAACGATTATTTTGGAAAACGGTGTATGCTAAAACACCAAAGTAGAATTTAAAATATGATTTACGATTTGCTAGCAGAACGTAATCTATTTCACGATATTTATTAGTTTTAGTGCACATTTTTACACTACTTCTGTCTATTCGCTCTACTGATAGAAGTAATGACATTATCGTAGTTTTGAATTGTATTCAATCTGTCGATTTTACATTGAGAATTACACTCGGAAGAACTGTTGCCATATGGCAATATTTAGAAACGTACGACGTTTCCAGGCAATTTGGAAAATGTTGCGCGTATGAAAGATGTCGCATTAAAACACGGCTGGTATTTATCGAACCAATATTTTTTAAAACATTTTTTATGAATATTTTAAGTAAATAATCTGTGTTTATGTATAACCAAATATCGGTATATAATGTAAAGTACCGCATACTGGCCAAACACAAGATTGCATTGATGAGAAAAAAAAATGGTTCGAACGAAATTCGATTTTATATTGATATTTCATTATTTATACTGATAATATTATTATCGTGTACTGACCATTTACTAAAAAAAAAAATAATACTTACAATTTATTAATAAAACTACTGACCGAATACTTCGTTCACGAACTATCTATAATTGGTTTGATCACACACAAATTCCTTAGTGTTCTACTTTTTTTATCACGTGACTATCACTACGAAGTACTATAATAATCAACGATACTTTACTAAGGCCGGACTACGTACTTACAGCACTTAACACTTTGACGCCCATCAACTATTGTATTTGGTTGTCGATCATTTGCATATTTTTAAACCTACTACTTGTTATTATTTGACTGGAAAAATAAATCTTAGTGAATCCTTAAGTAGAATTGATAGTTTGAGTGCAGGCCCTTTTTGGAAGAAAAGAAAAACAGAAAAGTTTGTCATCGCGGATTTTTTATTTTATTACCGAACTGTTTTGCCAAACATGTAACCTATATATTTGTTCGTCCAAACAGTAGGTACTTGATTAAAGATTGAATTTGGCAGAACAAGTATTAGTCAATAACGTTTGAGTTAAGTTAAATATAATATTATCAATAACATCTGAGAGTGAATTGTGGTTATAAAACATAACAAACAGGGCAATCAACATAGCACTTTACTTACTTTACTTTACATTAGAATATTCAATAAAATGCTTGCTTATAATAAGATTCTATTCGTTATATTTGATAAGAAATATATTTATTGAGAATAAAACTCAAAAATGCACCATCATTTCTAATTACTTTCTATAGATTTTTATATACTCATTTTTATCTCTACCTGTAATCAAATTTCTTCATATAACTTTACAATTACAACATACAACATTTTGAATACGTGCGATTATGTTGTTATTATTTTAATAACCATCAATTCCATCACAAAACACAATAATCACGACTAACCTCAAAATTAAAGTTCAATGTAGAATTATCAAATAATTTAGTAATACACGTAAAAAGATTTTAAATACTTAACCTTATACACGATTCTTATCATATATTTTGGATACTGTTTACCATTTCAATAACGAAATGTACCACTGTTAATAATAAACCCTCACTTGTACATAATTTAAGTTACATTTCAGTTGTGACGTATAACGCACTCATATTATATGTATATCAGCACACATTAACTTTGTGCGCTAAGTATCTTCGGAATGACTCCTTATGTGGCACATACCAACCACAATATGTAAATACTGTCAATAATCGTATAAAACGCCGTATCCCATATCTCCGTATGAAAAGTGACTATAAACAGATTGTTGTACGTTTAAGACATATTTACTAACTACACTGGTAAACAGCGCAAGGCAATACAAATTTCATAATCAGTTCTGCTTAAACTTTGATTATAGCGTATAACACTTCAATAACAAATCTCATTGATACATACAATTCAGTGTGTAATATTCCTTACATAAAGGATTGCAAAAAATTGAACACAAAAACCGGACGTCAAAGTGTTAAGAATCTGTGAGTCATGATTCGAATCGAAAAAATTCAAATTGGCCGAAACGATTGATAGGGCGAACCACGCGAAATTGCACGAGAAAGATTTTACTTCTCTGCAGTGCTTCCTAAGTAGCTAATCTCCTCTAAAGATTCTGTAAATACAAACATCCGTGGCTTTAACTTTGCCATGGCGGACAACATCAAACGTACTGACAACTATGTTTACTACCGGGGAACGGTGACATCCAAGAACATAAGAGCACGGCTCAAAACAGAATGACTCGCAACGATTCTCATGTATTACCGGATAGATCATGCTACAGAAAAAGGAGTTGGTAGAGAAACGTTTGTCCGTTGAATGCGTATTCCTGGAATTGCACTGTCGTTGCACCGGTCGATAAAATAACTTAGGATAAGTGCGAATGTATGACATTTCTATATAGAGAAAATCTTTTTTTGATCATTTTTGGCGATAAATAGCCAAGAATTGTCCTTTCAAAATAACTTAGAATATACCGAGATTATTATTTTGTCTATTTGAACAATTATAATTGTTAAAAAAAATTGACTGTTACTGCTGAGATAAATTTTCGTTTACGAGAATGCACCTAACCACGAAGAAGAATAGAGTTAGTACTGACAATTTGTATTTTGCTACATAACTGACGTCTACTAAGAATGGTGACGGATACATATGTCACAAAACATACCAATGTGAGAATAAAAATTGAAGTAAACCACCTATCGGTGGATAAAAGCACATCGTGTTATAGAATGTGGCTTTCTTAAATAATTAATTTTGATAAGATTGTGGCGGGTGTACGTCGCTTCAACATAAAATGTAAATAATCCTGACGCCTGATAACGCGATTTAGTTATTTCTGCGATTTTCATTGCAATTTTTCCATTTCTCGCTTCCCTTCAAAATTACTTAAGTAAATGTGGCAAGAAATAAAATCTCGAAGCGCGTACTCAACTTTACTCAAGATTAGTACTGGTTAAAAAAAAGATATAATTTTACCAAGAATATCTTCATCCACCAAGAAAAAATAGATAAAATGAAATCATCTTGAATCTAAATACTACAGTTTATAAAAACTGCCAATATCTACTGTTCTCAAATATGTATTTCATACCTTAATAAAAAATATGATTAAACGAACATTTGTACTCAATACTCAAACACGTAGTATCATTTACTAATCTTACTTTAAAATATTATTTCATTAATATTTCAATATTATAACTGCGAACGCCATTATAGTCGATTTATAACTAATCAATCTGGTTAAACCGTGCATGCATTATTCAACCTGAAATCACTTTTCGAACATCAATTCAATCAAATAAATATAAACGTACCGCATCGAAGCAAAAGAATATTAAGTACTCTACTTTCGTAATACGTTTAAAAAAAACCTTTCAGCTCTTATTCCACCAGAAAATCTTAAACTTCCAGACTAAAAATGATATATCGTGGCTAGTTTTTCCGTCTGGGTAAAACAAATTCCAGTTTCAACAACAAAACAAATCTCAATGAGGACAAAGGACTAAAGTCTAAACTTCAAAATATCCACAATTAACACGATCAATATCCAATCGGTGCAAAGACAGCCTTCCGTCTTCTCGAGTGCGTGGCGATTATGTATGTTAAAGATTATGGTAAAAAAAAAAAAAAGAAAAAGAAAATAAACGGAGTCTCGGTGAGAGGTTTCGGGGAGAGTGTCGAGACAAGAAACCCATTGATTAATTTACACGTAAACAGCTTGTTTCACAGGAGAGATACCCAAAGGTGCATTTGTCAGAAAAAACAACGTTTGCCTCGTGCTCGCGCGCTCTTCGACGATCGTTCCCTTGCCCGGAATTTCCGCTTCCTTTTGATCATAAGAATTCCTACCCCAACATTTACGAACCGCGATTGTCATGTTGCTCGCAGTCCTTGGCGGCCCCTAATCCAGGTGCTGACGATTCGGAACAAAACATACCAATATCCGGACCCGGGCTCATGCACTCGACAAGGAAGCTCTCGAAATTTTCCGCACGGATAATCGTCGAAGGGAACGACGAGAGGTCAGGCAAAGGCGTACTGAGGTGGTAACAGTGAATCTGGTGGCGGTGAATTATCATGGCGTTGCATTGAATGTGTGAGAAAACAGGAATGAACAAACGACGGTCGGGTCATAAGAAGGTGGGGTGGTATATTATGCCACTCTAGTGTACTACAAGAGATTCAAAGGAATGTCTCAGGGCCATTCTGTGCGGGGCCTGGCAGTCCTACCTTGAACAGTTGTACGCCAATGACGGCGAACACGAACTGCAGGAGGCTGGTGACGAGGACTATGTTTCCGATAGTCTTTACCGCTACGATGACGCACTGTACTACGTGCTATGGTTCAACATTAATCATAATATAGATATGCTCCCCGTGGGCGGGTATTAATCACGCCGGGTTACCCCTTATATCCCTCCTATACAGTCTAATCCCTTTCGCACTTCCCTCTTGGTGCCCCAATTGCAAATCGCGCAAGGAGAGCCTCGTGGCTGGTGGATACGCTTGAGATTTTTTTTTTGTATATTCAGTACAGGCTTTTCAAATTAAGTTTATCCTCTTGTAAATGGAATTCACCCTTATGGAAATGAAATTCAGCCTTTTGCAAATCGAATACTTTTACATATATGTTATATTTATAAAAACATCATATAATGTTATTTGTATGGTAAGAGATTAAAAACTCTGTGACTTTCTTGGAAGGTTACTTCGGAAATTGGAGGAGGATGATCTGGACGAAGTTTGGTTCGCTTTGGACAACGCGAGTATCCACAAGACGCAGGAAGTGCGTGATCTTGTTCCTCGAACAAGGCACACTTTATCATCATATTCTCCAATGCTGAACTCTATCCAAGAAGTCTTTTCTAAAATCG
The DNA here is from genome assembly GCA_038496175.1 of Ampulex compressa. NCBI lineage: Eukaryota > Metazoa > Arthropoda > Insecta > Hymenoptera > Ampulicidae > Ampulex > Ampulex compressa. The sequence continues at coordinate 165,602 of JBCFXI010000338.1, read as the reverse complement.
AGTTTGGCACAAGTATGTTAGCTGAACTTTGAAATCGACAAAATTGGGTAGATGTAATTAATAACTCTGTTGGAACATTTACGTCTACAAATTGTTATAATTATTATATGAATCTGTATGTTAAGTTACCAGCTACTGCTGCAGGAGTATCGTTACAGACTAGATTATTATGTGGTATACAGAGATGTACATAATAAACTAATCTATAAATGATTCTCCTTGAATTATTATTATTAATAACAGTATTGAATTACTGAAGTATCTGCACACAGTTTTCATACATGCTAACTTCATCTCCATATATAATTAACATTATTTGATGTTTCTTAAATATAATATATATATAAAAATACTTGATTTGTAAAAGGGTGAATTTCATTTGCAAAGGGTGAATTACATTTACAAAAAGGTGAATTTAATTTGAAAGATCTGTAGGAGGCCAAGGATTGAGCAGTCGTCGTTCATTGTTTATTTCTTGTTTATGTTCTGACTCTCGAATGCTTTTCGTTTGCCACGAGGCTTCCTCACCGCGGGAAAATTTCTAGCCCTTTCGCTCAAATATAAGAAAGGCGTTACGTAATACGTAGGACTTACTTCAAAGATCAATTAAAATCTTAAAAATGGCGAAGGAAATGTCCGTAAACATATGTCGCAGTTGACCTTGTTTGTAAGATACAGTTTTATGTATAATCACATGATTTTTTAACGTAATAATTATTTTTAAACTATATGAAACAAGCTTATTTTTTAAAATTTCTTAGTCTATTTTTAAACAACGAATTTATGAATAAATTCATTAAAAGCGGAATTCTGTTACGTGATCGTTTCTCGGAATTAAAACTATCAAATTTTTTCTTTTAAAAACATGCGAAATATGTTATACATACAATTCTTCTAAGAAATATTTAATTATAAAATTCATTATATTTAATATTCGCATTACAGGATAGATATAGTAAGATTTTTTTTAGAGCTTCAAATAACAGCGTAAGCAATCGATACAATAAAAAGATTTGCGAGAAAATACCTATGGGATCATTTTAAAATGTAAACTGGTCATTTTGAGCTTTTGTGTAAGTAGTCAGATGACAAATGATGAAACGTTAGATACTTTATATCTTACAAACAAAGTGCAATGAGACATATGCGTGTCCAATGTTTTTTGTCCATTTCCTTCAACAGATAAATCAATCCCTGAAGTTTATTTTACATATTACGGGGCACCTTGTAGTATCGTAGCGCTTAATCCGCTAATACTCAGCACGTTAAACTGCGTCGAGAATACTGAGTATGAGTGTAACATACTCCCGTTTATGTAGATTCTAGAAAAGCAAAGTATTGTAACAAAAAATGAATTGTATTTTTAATAATCTGCAAAACAAAACGTGAAAATAATGATTGTAATCTGCACGAAACAGACATGGATCTATCAAAGAAGAAAGATACTCGATTGGCTGAAAAGGACAAACGTATACTTGTGATTGAAACAGCAAGTATTTAAATAAACGAATTATAATATAGTGATCACATATCTGATAGTAAACCTTTCACTCTTTTTCATATTAAACTTCGTTCATTGAAATTCAATTGAATGAATTCTCTTCATTTAGTTTACTCATTAAGTCCCCGTTCTTATAGAGATTTTAAAGAACAATCAACTTTTTAAATATTTATACATCTTATGCCTTTACAGCTGTTAAATCATATATTTCTTTCAGCGTAAGAATAAAAATTCTTAATTGAAACATAAAATTGAACAACATAAATCAAACTATATCTCGTATGTTAACATCATATATTTAGAAAAGGAAAAAGCATCTGTTGTTAGAAGACGCTCAATTTGTATAATGTTCGTATACGAAACGATTTATTGCACTAATAACGCCTGTACTAATTATCATATTCATCATCGCTGCATGTTTGATTATTTGTCATCGATATGCATTCGTACATGTTTCTCCCATGGAATGATTTGAAGTCTATCTCACTATTTATCTCACTATTTAACATAACTTCATTTATAAGTATGCTTATTTATTTCTTAAAAACTGTATCACTAAATTAATCTAAAATTTACTTTAAGATCTTTATCTCGAAGAATTGCCTGGTTGTTTGCAAGACATTCGTAAGAGGATTAAAAAACAACCACGGAAGAAACATTAATTGAATCAAACATAAATAGAAATTATAAAAATCAAATTGATAATTCAATATTTCCCAAGGAAAAACAAGTAAATAATTCAGTACCGCAGAATCAATAATCAAAATTAAATACGCACAGTGGCACAAGATACCTTTTAACTGCGGAAAATATCCGATAGCTCATAGATCTTTAAACGTTCTAAACAGTTCTAAACGATGTATCGTCAAGTACTTCGACGATAGCGAAAGGGCTAGACAATATTCCACTAACAATAACTTCATTCGCGTATATTGAAGTCCAACATCTCGTTGGGACGACGTAATCGCATCGGCCGAATTTTCGTTGTCACGATGGCCGATGATCTACGGTTTCTGGAAATTATTGGGCCCCCTCGGATTAACCGTGCGAGGACCTCGGTCAAATCAATATTCCAAGATCAATTGTTTCTATATACGTAATCCTATACGACGCTACTGCGGGGTATGTGCGTGAAAGTAAGGAACGACTTTGAATAAGTCGATTACTGACGTAAGAATAAATCGATGAGAAATACCTTTAATCCCTTGGCACGATTAATGGCGCGCAGCGGCCTAAGGACGCGCAATACCCTAAGTACCTTCACCACAGAAAAGGCCCCCGAACTGCAAACAGAGATTGACTTATGTTACGCTCCAGAAATTTAAAAAATCGATGAAAAGAGGGTGTTACAGAGGATATGCTATATTTAACGATAATATTTAATGTTTAAGTAATTCTGATTTTGCGGAATTCAATATTTTTACCCGAATAAAAAATGGATACGTTTCGATTTTTATGGAAGAGGAAAGTGATGCTGATAAGAGAAAAGAGAGACACAAGATGTAATATAAGTGGCGTACAGCTAATTTTGAAAAACTGGACATTACTAGGACTCTTTATCCATAATAATTAATTCTGGTGTTAATTATATCTGATTCTGCGGAAAAGTCGGAACAGCTATAAAATGGAATAACTCGATCAGATTATTTTACGAAAAGCAGTGTGTGTTTATCATATTACATTTAGAAAGTCATAGCAAACTGAGAAATATTTCTTAAAAATATCTGTTGATGTTAAGGTAAAACATTAATTTTGGTGGCTCATATTGATTTAAATATTATATAAACGATCGATTTTTGCAGAAAATTATATTTGTCAAAATAGAGCACCGACTACGGAACTCAAATTGCCAACCGCTATCTAAGTATTTTACTATTCGCAAACATTAAAACATGTAATTTTTCGATAAAAACAATACATGTCTAAATTGTCGACAGTCTTAAATATTATTACTTGTAACCATTGCCCGCGACATATAACTTTTCGGTATAATCGAAGGGACTGCGAAGTGTCAACAAAAAATTCGTATTTTCGATCAGTTACGTACCTGACAGACATCGAAATGAGGGAAGCACACACGACCAGCATATCTAAAAGGTTGAATGCCGATCGACAGAATGCACCCTCGTGAATGATGAAGCCATAGGAGATCATCTTCAGACAGATCTCGATTGTGAAAACGGTGGTGAAAAAATAGTCAAAGTAATTCAATATCTGCAAAAAAAAAATTGATTCGAAATAATGAGAACGGGAATGGGCAAAGATATTGTGGTATATAAAGATAATACATATTAGTGTGTGGTCTGTATATAAGGTTGTGTATATAAACTGTATATAAGCTTTGAGTATCAAATGTATTCTGACTATCATTCCTACGGAGCTAAAAATCGCTTGCGATATTAATAAAAGGTCTGAACATACGGTAAACTTGTTTATAGTATCTTTTACAACAGAAATATAATAATAGAAGTAAAATAATGCCAGCTTTCTCTCTGTACATATTTCTCAACAATATGCGGTTACACCCTGTGCGCCCTTATATAAAATGGTAAAAAAGTTGCAACCTGTTCGTTGCCTTGCCACTAATTCTACTCGAGGGACCGCGTTTGTAAGAAGAATATAGATCATTTTTTTGGCCTCCGATGGAGGATATTGATGCAAGTACATAGGCGTGACGATCAGCGTGCGAGCGCTTGTCGTCATTCAGGGTACATATGGAATCATTAATTTGTTCCATAATCCCTGAAGGGAAGTAAGATGAAGTTGGAATACGATCGTGATGGTGTCAGGCTGGGGCTAATTGGTCCAGATTTATGGACTTTGTGATCGACACGCGCGTTTGTTACAAACTCCGCACAAATGTATAATTATGGTCATTACAATACACATCGACATATTTAATTGTATTATTCATAAAACGCGCAAATATAACATCATAGAGTCTAACATAAATTATTGCTAGTCGAGGTAGACGGAAAAAGAATGGCTAATCTTTTAAAATTGAAAAAATGGTTTTATATGCACAATATGGAACATCTGAGAAAGGCGTAAGTGAGGTAAAGCTAAACGAAGAAGAGGATTCATTTGCGCTACATGCAAATTTTAATAAGAACAATCAAGGAAAGAGCAATAAAGTGTGCAGTGATCAAGGCAACAAAGAGAAAATTTAAGGACACCTGTCACTACTGTAAAAAGGTAGGTCACATGAAACGCGATTGCTACAAGTTCAAAGCGAATCAAAAGAGTGGCAGTGTAAATTCAGTAACTGGGGACTATTCCGCCTCAGTGTTTATAGCAGACTGGTCAACCAGACTAAAAGCAATGATGAAGATATCTGGTTAGCTGACTCAGGTGCCTCAGATCACACGACTCTAAAGAAACAATGGTTTACAAAACTAGAACAAGCAGAAGATTATGAAAGACCGGCGACTGTAGGCAACGATTCAACATTTAGTATGTAAAAAGAAAAGGCGATATACAGAATGAAGCGCAAGTGGACAATAATAGCATCAAGCATACAATAGTCAATACGTTCCTCGACTCAGTCGCAATTTATTTAGTCTCGAAGCAGCACTTGCAAAGGGCGCAACATACAAATCGACATAAGTTCTCGAAGAAGTCAATCACCATGATATTGGTAGGACATGAACCTGGTCGAAAGGCCTACAGGTTGTGGAAACCAGAGACTCAGAAATTAAGTCGTGACGTTGAAATTCATGAGTTAAAAACAAAGTAAAGGGCCACTTTAATCTTACCAGAGAAGAATGAAAAAAATCAACTTCTATCCATCGAAACGAAAAATCGACAAGAAGAGGAAGAACTAAAAACTGGAGATAATGTAGCGAAACGCACTCTCAGCAAAACGGATTCATTGCTTTCAATATGGAGAAACGATCAGGATGACAATAACGACGTAATAGTAATCGCTCAATACTTGCTGGTGGAGTCGCTGTCGACTACCGTTGATGAAGCAAAATCTGCACCAGATGCAATTCAGTGGGAGACAGTAATGCAGGATAAGCTGGAATTATTGGCTAAGAAGCACACTTGGACTTTGGTTGAGCGACCATCCAATGGGAAAGCAATCAAGAACGAATGGGTGTTTTGAATTAAAACAAACCTAGATATGCAATAGATCAGTTAAGAAATACAAGGCACGACTTGTAATTAAAGGAAGTTCACAAAAGACTAGACGAGACTATTTTCATATATTTTCATCGGGAGCTAAATATCAATCCATAGGATTTGTGCTCGCAGTAGCAGCAACAAAAGACTTCGAATTTGTACAATTCTATATACTATTGGTTACTACATACTAAGGAACTATATACTAGTTCCAGTATTATAAATATACTGTAACAACCTGATGGTTTTGAGGATGGTACTAATAAGGTCCGTTTGCTACACCGTAGCCTTTACTGTTTAAAACAAGTTCCCAAACAATGGAATGGCAAAATCGACGAATTCTTGTGAAGAAGTGGATTGCATCCTACGGCATATGATCCATGCGTCTACACTGTGGTCGAAGGTGACCTCATTGCAATCCTATACGTGGATAACGGGCTAGTAGAGGGAGATTCAATGATCAAAATACAAAATCTATTAAAGAAGCTGAAGCATGAATTCGAAATGATCATTTCTCCTGTCAAGTGCTATCTTAGATTGGAGATTGTACGTAATCGTGCTGCGAGAAGCTGCATATTCACCAGTCAGTTTACTCAAGAAGTATAAGAATGTTGCACTCAGAAAGAATATTGATGTGCAATCAGAAAAATTGGAAGAAGTTCCTTATGAGCAATTAACACTATTCCTACCACGACCGGTCAAATGACTGGTCAGTGTTTTCTTCGAAAAATTGTAGAATTTCCAGACACGGTCACTTCTGAGATTCTTCGTGAATAAGGATCGATAAATATATGTATCGACATTTTTTCTTCGGCCTCTTTTTCTTTAAGGATATATTTAGTACGTTTAAACATGTCTGAAAAATAGCTGGTAGAAATAGTGTTAATAGGCTACATCATGTATTTATCTATTGGAACCAGACTGGATATCTCTTTCGAGATTAATAAGTCGAGCAGATACTTGGAGCCGCTTTCCAATGTTCACTAGACAGCGGCGAAGAGAATTCTAAGATACTTACAAAGAACTGTGATACTTGGACTGAAGTATGAAGCATCATCCGGAAATAACAACATATCAGAAGCATATTCAAATGTGAACTATGCAGTGTGTGTTGATTCGCGACATTCAACTAGCAGAGTCATCATGATAATAAATGGAGGACTTGTTACATGGCTGTCTCGTAAGTAGGGAATAACAGCCACATCTACCAGTGAAGCAGAGTACGTGGCCGTGTATGAAGCAGCAAAAAATGTACAGTGCGCAAGAGGAATATCGAACAATTTACACGAGGGATCCATGTATCCAACTAAGTTACACCTCGACAATGTAGCGGCCGAGTGCTTAATTAAAAATCCAATATCACACAGATGCACTAAACGTGAAGATATCAAGTTTCACTATACACGTTACTTGGTGAAATAGAGAAGAGTTGAGATTGTGCATGTAGCTAGTTCGAAGCGACTTGCAGATATACTAACACAACCTCCAGCTGAAGATAAATTTCAGACTGATCATAATTTAATTTTATTCAATGTACTTGGCAGATGAGAGTAGATCTCTGCCATTGTGTGTGAATTTTAACTCGAGAAACATTATGATTACGTAAAATTGTCTTTGCGTTACGTAGCTGTTAAACTTTACTATAAATTTTAAATAGTTTTATGAACAAATGCCGTGTATACTAATTACTCGAAGTTCCGATTTCTAAATCACCCAATTGCCTCAACAATCCTTTAAGAAGAAACTTTTTCATCAGAATTATTATGTATAACGATTTCGTAACATTAATCGATTGAAAGGATTAAATTAAGTAGTTGTGTAAATACTGATTATTCATTGCTTCTTTTCAAAGCTATGATACACGTTTTGAAAGCTGTGAAATGATTCTTATCAAAGCTATGGCACGGTTCTTGACTGAACCACAATTTATTTTACATTGAAACAGTCGGTCAAGCAATGAATGTTACGAAATCTTCTTAAAGGACATTTTTTTAATTTTAAAAAATAATTTATTCTTTTTCCCGCCTTCTTGGACTAGCAATAACTTGTATTAGGCTCTATAATGTTGTATTTCGACGTTTCTATGAATAATGAAATTCAATATGTCAACATGTCTTGTAATAATCATAATTATATAATACATTTCTGCGCAGTGTATAACTAGCGCGCGTGTCCATCATAAAGTCCATAAATCTGGACCAATTAGCCTCAGTGGCCTAAGACAGCCACGGTCAAATCCCAGCTTCTCCCCTTCAAGAGGCACGGAATAAATTAATATATATATTAATTTAATTTATTCTGGCAAAATAATCTTTTAACCCCTTGCACTATTTTCACGAGTCTGACTCGTGATGAAAATTTTAGGCCAAACACGGATATCACGAGCCGGACTCGATCAGTTCCAGACCAAAAACGAATATCACGAGTCTGACTCGTGCTCGATATTTCAGGCCAAACACGAATATCACGAGTTTGGCTCGTGGTCTTAATTTCGGGCCAAGTATAAACGTCTCGAATGGGATTGTGTGTTCCCGTGCAGAGTACGTGCTAGCTAACATGTAGTGTTGCTTTTCATGGTACAGATAACATCTCCAAGTAAAATAAACATGCGCAAGCGGCGAGACCAAGACCGTTCAGTCGATCTTCAGTTCGTACCATTCTTTGTACGAGGTGCACACGATTCGAACAGCTTGCTACAGAAACTTGCTACAGAAAGTGATTTCTGCATATACATTTTAATTTCTACCAACCCCTCCAGCATGTACAAGGAAACAAGCAACACTATTAAAAAATAAAGTAGTTCGCGTGAACGTAAGAGCCGGGGAAATACTTCCAATGTTTCAAGCTGTCGATCGATAGATCATGAAAGAATTAGCGAGAGTGATGAAAATTTTAGTGAGGCAGCCGCGTTTGGCCTGGCTTTTCGCAGGGTTCCGCGTAGTGCAAGGGGTTAATCGGGTATATCAATTACTTTAGATTAATATATTTATATATAATGATTCTGATTTATAAATGATTCTGTGTATGCCGACGAGTAGTAGGTACGGACGTTAGAAAGGAGTCGTCTGAATTATCGAAAGCGTTACTTGAGAAGGCCGTGAAAAAATCTATTTTTCTGTACCGGCCAGGGGATTATTTTCGCTACAACTATAGGAGACAGCGTCTTCGTCAGAACCAATCAGGTAAAATACACAAAATATTGCAAAGTCGTAAGCCCTTCCAAGTTTACAACAGCTTTTCACGGTACACCTCGAGAACCAGTACCCACGACCGCAGTATTCCAAGTCACCGTTCAAGTTCTGACATTTCATTTTATATATTCTTAATTTCTCATATGTCCCCTTTCTGTATCTCATACTTGTATTATAGTAAATTTGATTTAACTTTATTTATATTTATGATTATTTATTTATTTGTTTATTTTAATTGGATTCGATGCTAGTAAGTTAAATTATATTACAAAAGATTGCCGTCTATTCAGGCCCTTTACTAAATCCCACTCGCTTCCTTTTCGTTTTACTTTAAACATTGTAACCGAGAATCCACAATAATCATTTGAAAACATTTCTTTAAAAAAATACAGTAGACTATCTCGTAACGTTTTTTCAACCGCTGCCGTACTTTACGGGACAAATCTTCTTAAGAGAAAAGCCAGTTACAAGATAAAGCAAAAAGGTAGTTATAGAATAATTAAAAATAGAGACAATAATATCAATGTACAGTCAAATAACAATGATGGTGAGTGTGAAATAATTCCAATTGTTTGCAAATGTATATACATATATATATGCAAATGTATGTATATATATATATACATACGTATATATATATATATATATTTTAAAATCAGGATCTCAATTTTATATAAAATAAATCGATATAAAATGCTTCTTCAATATAAAGTGCTATTATGGGACTTTGTTAGGTGGCGTTGTTGAGAGCAGACGTGTGAATGGGTAGTGAGTAGCTATAAATACATTGAATAAAGTGCTATTATCGTGTAGAACTATCAATATTTATTTCTGTCACTTTATTACCCTTTTGTAACGTTTTAATGATTTTAATGAGTTTTAATGAAGTTGAAAATGTTAAGAGCCATTATCACGGTGCTATGTTAATTCGTGACCTTCAACCAGTCATATGCCAAAGCCAAGTGCAAACTTAAATAACGCACTAATTTTCTACAGTAAGGTAATTAGAGGAAAAATGTTTTTTTTTCGAGTTTGTAACTTTTATAGCGATCAGTATAACATTTAGTTACAACAATCAACACTGAAAGTTCTATTGCTTGGGTAGAAATAAATGAACATCAAGCGTCGCGAAAATAGGACAATGATAAATAATGAGTTAATACGGCGACACGTCGTTTACTAAAGCGCGTTAGTGGCTTTTATTGACATAAAAGGATTACCGTGTTTAAATAGTTACGCGTATTATTAAATACTAGAAAATCAAGTATTATATCCAACGGGTAGTTTCTAATCGATCGATTACATGGATTGCCTAAGTGATCGACGATACGATCAATATTGATCATACCGGCGCCGCAATCCGTAGCAATATGCTCTAAAACACGATGGAGTTCTGGACCAGTTACTCCAGTATCCAATCGTTTCCACGCCTTTTTCTTGATATGGCTTAATTCACCACCTTATATCCCAGATTTTCTATTTTCATTTATCCTTAAATTTTAATGAACCTCAATTATCACGCACCAAAGTGGACAAACATTGTTGACTTTCTCACACGCAAAATGTTCTGACTACTGAAATTTCAACTTCAGTATAACCAGATGAAGAAATTATTCAGCGTGAAAAGTTAATTGCCCATTAAGACCATATTCACGACCACATTCATTTTTTCTAAGCCTTCGCCTAATATCACCGGCTCACTCACCACCTTCAATTCATTTTTCATATTTTCATATTCTTCATATCTTCATAATTTTCATATTTATTTAACTTTCAACTTTTAATTATATCATTTCTCCTTTAATTTTCGAACCACTCAACAGAGAATAAATTATTGTTTCCACGCAACTGCTCCAATAAGACAAGATGAAGAATTAAAAATGATACGTGTACGAATAGACCGCTCGATAAAACTGCAACCAATAAAATGTATCGTATTCACGAGTTGTCTTAAATGCATGATGATTCCCAGTCCCGCGGCTGTACGCTTTATGTGAAGGAGTGAGAGAGAGAGAGAGAGAGAGAGAGAGAGAGAGAGAGAGAGAGAGAGAGAGAGAGAGCCGCTCGGTAGGTGTCGCACGATGCACCCTGTTTTGAAAGAGGGATAGAAAATGTAGACGATATATTGAGCTGCGGAGAAATCGTAGAAAATTTCTAGTGTGGATTTTTGTAAAGTTCGCTGGGCGAGAAATAGTGCACCATCCGGAGTCAAACCACCTCCACAGAAGAGAGAGAGAGAGAGACAGAGAGAAAGAGAAAGAGAAAGAGAGAGAGAGAGAGAGAGAGAGCAGTCCGTTAGGCACCATTCGGCACAGCTCGAAAATTTGAATTTTTCACGATCGATGCACATCAGGCGAGAACATTTATAACGTGGGTTCCCTAAAGTCCTCCTTCCGCAGGTGGTAGGCCAAGAGCAATTTCCGTTGAAAGAATATGCAGTGAACTTTTCCTAGCCAATATTTGTAACCTGGCGCCGGTTAATGCGGGGAAATGGCGGGTCCATTTCGCTTTGCACCATTTCCAATTGCCCCATTTCGACTCCGCCCAGTGTACTCGCAAGTGAAAATAAATATAAGTCTTAAATTTAAAGATTTGTAATTTAAGGTAAATAAGTATCACGCGTGTGCTTGGTATTGGATGCTCAGTATTTGTACAGTATCAGCGATATAAAACCGAAGGATGCTTCATCGGTCATTTAATATAATAGAAGGAAGTTCAGTCGTTGGATTTCCCGAAGAAAATATAATATCTCGCCCAGTGCACGGACCGCGATGTTATCGCGCAGCTAGGTCAAGAACCTAGCGTTCAAAACCCCCAGAAACTATATATAAATGTATAAGAAAATAGGGTATGGTTTCAAGTTTTTATAAAAAAATGTTTAAAAAATGAAAAATCCAAACACAATACATGAATATTGTGATATTGTAGTGGGTGCCTGGTATATTTTGTTGATGATTAAAAAAGGTTAACACGCGCTTTACGTGTTACGATGCATTTATGTGAATACACGTAATTCTTTTGCACACGTCTTATGTCTCGAATTTTATTTTGAACAGTATAATATACGAATCATGATACATAAAACAAAAAATTATATTTTATATATAATAATAAACTTTCTTTGATATATTCTTTAGCATAATAGATACTATATACAGGATACTTATTGAGCAGAATTCTAAGTAAAATCAAATTGCAATGCTTAAAAATAGAATTTGGGTATAATTTAAAATTGAACCTCGCGACTGTCTTTTTTCCCCGTAGAGCGAACGCATTACGCCAATCAATTTTCATATAAATTATATCAAGTGTGCAAAGTGTGTTCAAAGAGTGCAATAAAATTGTACATTTACGACTTATTCGAAAAGAAATAAACTAAGCGGCAATACTGTGGTATATTCGAATGCGACATCCCCTTTAAGGTCGAATATCTTTTTCCCTCCTTTCTCCCCTTTCTCTAGGCGATCGTTATGTTCTGGACTTTTACGGAATAACTCATTGGAAGGAAAATCGTGGATCTTCGAGAGCAAAGAATCCCGGTCTTACTGCCGGAATTAAACTCCTGCTTTAACGAGGAAGACTGGGTCCAACTTCAGAAGTAGCACGCCCGGCAAAAATACGGAAGGGAACCTCCTTCTTTATTTTAATCTTATCCAATGTGAAAATTTAGGTCCTCCTATAAACTTCGATTTAATTTAGCCCAGAAATATGGGCAGCCTTTGCCGAGATCTCGCCTTTCTTACATGGAACAATTGGGAGATGGATGAGGGTGGAAAAGACGCGCTGATTTAAGCCCTTATAACGTGTATTTAAACTCGAATAATTTCTCCGTTTAATGGAGGAAAGAAATATTTGCCTAATTAACGAAAGAAATATTTGCCTAATTCACGAAAGAAATATTTGCGTAATTAACGAATAATTGAACGAACAATGTGGGTATATATAATATAATATTTTTCAGCAAATATGAGGAATTGACCGTATATTACTATTCTTTTCTATGAGCGTAATTCTTTGCCTCGATTATTTGTTTAGTTTACGCTATCATCCTTTAAAGTCATACAGCCCAGAATATATTGTCCAGTAAACAACGTTTGCAGACAAACAAAAGTAATTCATTTCCATATCTCGCAATTCACGCGCTTTGTTCGTTATATCGATGAGCGCTTTGCACGGTACAATCCGATGTGTTTGTTATTTCCTCTATAAAGTATGTGTTATATATAAGACTGCATCTCTTATCGCTCGCATTGTCATGAAAATTTCGCATTGAGTTTACACTTTAATTTTGGCAAGTACGTAATTTTTCATTAAAAAATAAAAGCGAAAAGATGCATGTAAGAAAAAAGAGATTTTGCGGTAATCCTAAGCTGTTTTTTGATTTACAATGATTGCCACAAATTTAGGAGAAAACAATAACCGAAGAATATGTAAATTGCTCGTATTAACTATGTTCACTAAAGAGCAATCAACTGTTTCTCATTTAATGATCTCTTAACAGTTTTTAACAAATCTTTGCCACAGGTCGGCTCGTTTTATTTCAATGGAGACATTTTCAGAAGTTAACACGTCTTTCCTCGTCGATAGTGTTAAAGCAAGACGACGGGGGTAACGACACGGACGTTGAATTATGTCGAACGTTATACCACGAGCCGTGACTCGAGATTTATGTAAAATGATTCTACGCTGAGCCGGATTGGCCGCTCTGAAGCCATAACAATGCTTCTTGCTATCGGATAGCACACAGTTGAAGGCTCGAAACATAAATTACGAATCGTAAATTCGACTTGGTTGCGATAAATTCTCGATGGAGTCTTATCTATCTCGGATATTTATTTTGCCTTCAACGCGCTCAAAATTATTTTGAGGTTTCCTAGTTTACTTATTTTGTCTGTTTCATTTCTCAATCACGCTTAACTTTATTACTTTACATTATTATTTTCGCTGTTGTGTTTTTCTAGTGAACTAGGATACAGTTGTTTTTAGTTTAATAATTATTGCCAAGGTCAATTTTATAGAGCGGTAATTATAGAAATTCGTGTTATATTCGATAGAAAAATCTAAAAAAACGTACGCGGATTAATATTTACGTTGTTTAGTATTTTGTTTTGAAACTTGAAACGACATTAATAAAAATTTAAACTCACAAAATAGCTGACAAACTGAGATCCATATTCTCTAGAACGGTCCGGAATTGTTGCAATGCTTCTGCAAATAGTAAAAACCATTACGTAATATCTAAACAAGAGAATACGCTTGTTTTTTGGTCGTTATCATGTCATTTTGAAACTTTCTTTGTGGCTGTGGCATTTATAAGAAAATACCTGGATACTAACATTAGAATTATCAAACCTGTCTAAACGACAAGTCCCACGGTAATAGAAATATTTTTATTCCTTAAAAAAAATTCTTTATTTTTATAACGGCGTACTTTCTTTGATTTTCTATAATCCTTTTGTGGTGCATAAATGATCATATTATTTTACCGCCATTTTTCTGAGTCTCCCTTTTTTAGTACTCTATGTTGGGCATTTAAATAACCCTGCTTAAATACTCCTACGAAGCGATCAGCTGTTCCCATGTTAAACACTGTTGGGTATATAACAACAGATTATCAACTCAATCGCTTCCATGGTGATACTCTTCGTATCACACTTATCGCTTAATATTAAACAATATCAGCACATGAATTACACATCGATAAAGCTATTGCGGTGTAGTTGATAAAAACTCAGACTTCCACGTAAAACATTCGAGATCAAATCTCGCCTATCATCTCTGCAGAATATTACACGTAATATACTATAATTATCCTACGTATATACCGTAATCTATGTAATATACGTAACAAAATATTCTACGCATACACCGTAGTTCCAATGCCTCAAATTCCACCTTAAAAAAAAAAAGTAGATCCTAGGCCAAACGCCCCGATACAAAATCTGGATCCAAATGAACGTAATGCGCAATACGCAATGCGCAATTGCACAATACGATTGGCCATTCAATGAACCGCCATTCGTGCGCGCACCACGAGAAAGGCAGAGGCCGAGAGTAAAACTAAAATTTGCGTTTCTTCGATTCACCCGGTGTTCGGTGTAACTCACATGCGGCGGTTTGAAACGTACCATTCGGAAAGCCCGATAAACCGCAGTTACTCGGCCGTACGGCCACTAACGCCCCTTTAGGGTCTCCATTTCACGATGACAATCCCTTTCTCCGGGGCCCATAAATAGGCTTACGCCGGGCCCTTCCCGACACTGCGCACTCACGTGGATATTTGGTGGTCACACTTAACGCTTTACCAGTCGGAAGCCTATTAGGCCATTGCGGTCCAAGACATTTTATCCGTTGGTATCTCGTATCGCAGTACGTACATGAATTAGATTGAAACGCATAGTAGACCCGGGGCTGGAAAACGCGGCTCATTGGCCACTCGAATGTGGCTCTACCACGAATAATGACTATGCGATATTTTAATAATGAAAAATACTTTTTATCGATAAACAGGATTGTTGGTAATAGGTACCTGAGTTTTTTTTTACTTCATGCTTAAAGTCAGAAAGCCGATTACTGAGAGCTGCTACATTGGGTACACTTTTTGATCGTCGATAATAAGAACGGGATATTAAAGAAACTGTTGGCCCGATTCATGAAACGTACACTTTCTGTATTGCAAGTTCTTTATTTAAAATTTATATAGGATATTTGAAGAAAGAACTTGCGATACGGGAATTGTAAGTCTTTGTTATGAGATTCTGTAGGGAAGAAACGGTGCGGGGATCTCCACGGAAATCATCTTTTCAAACGTTATGAGTTTACAAATTTGATATTATAGAGGAGGAAAAAGGCGATCCAGTGCATGGAACGTGTCTAATTCTAGCAATCGTATATTATTAATTCCTGGTTTTTCTGCAGCGGATTTCTTGTAAATTTGGGTTTCAAAAAAAATATTATTCTAATGCTGACATTTGACTAATGAATTTGGTGATCACTAAATTAGGGATCGCGCACGGAGGAGGATGAGCCGATTTTGGTTAGAGTTTTATGCATCGAGCAGTTTCGTTCTTATTTTCTCTTTTATAATACCTTAAATACCAAATTAATTAATGTCACAAACCGCTTTTCTTTGTAACATTTATCTTAAATAAGAATAAATACTACAATGATTATAATTAAATATGTGTAGTTTAATAAATCCTTGTACGCGATGCTTTCAGAATTTTTTGAATGAATCGATATTTTTCCACGTATCTGTATGAAACATCTCGTATTATAAAGAAACCTGTTTATGTACGATAGTGCAAAATTGACTGCACAACGTTATTCGAAATCTATACAAAGGAGTTCTCAGCGTTCGTCTTTTTCACTTTATTCCAGAGAAGCGACAAACGCTCCCTGCCTCCTCCCTCTCTTTCATCCTGCTTTTGTGCACCGTAATAAATCTACAATGCCAACTCAGTACACCGAACCCTGGTCTTCTACATATTTTTTTCTCACGGGATTTGTCATGGGCGAGTTTAATGTCGCGTACGAACGAACTTCGCTATTCCGCAGAAGTTAATGCTTTTCCAGCGATACTGGAAAAAATGATGATCCGTGATATGGTGCGCGTGCAAGAATGCCCGGAATAAAGCAGAATAAGGAACGAGAAAAATGTGTCGCAAGTAAATGTTTATTCCACAACGTAATGAAAAGAAGTGTGAATTGGTACGCTAATAACATGGATTAAAACCGCAATCACTTTTGGATTTCTCATTTTACGTGTACAGCATAAAAATCTGATGTGCACACTCGTTTAAAAGCTCTTTTTTTGCAATGGCTGTTCATTATTGTAGATTTTAATAAAACGCTTTCGAGTGAATGAATACCAAGAAGTTGCTACATTTTATTAAATCATTATTCTAGTTGACTATAGAAATTAAGAGCGGTTGTAAAAAACTTATGTATACCTTCTCTGCTATTTGTTTCAATATACTGTTTATTAATGTTATCTTCTAATTGCAGTTCTTGACAAATTAATGGATTTTGAACTATCGACCTTTATATGTATGAACCCTATCTCGACATTAGATAAATCCTGTAATGCATTTGGATTTTTTGTAAATTTGTATTATATATACACACTGATATATTGTACTATTAATGTTTATTAACATTCCTATTTTTTGCACTCTCGAGAAACTGTTCAACTTTTCTAAGTTTATCTTGAACTTTTTAAACTTTTGTAGCAACACAAATGAGTTAGGCAGCAATCTCAACAAACAATTACAGCAACGAAATAATCACAATAATATATCTGAACCTTTTTAATTCATCAATCAATGTACAAGTTAAGAACGTGTAAATATTCAGTAATCTGCAAATATAGTGTTAAATAATTACGTTCACAAATACGAGGATTATTTGCGGAAGAATGAGTTATATTGAAGAACTTTTCCTTTAATTCAAGATATTTATAACAGTATTATTTGATTCTATTGCTAAATTTCAACAACTTTACGTCTTCATCAATTTGATTTTAATTGTATTATTTTAATATTCTTCTTTCGACTGGTAATGTTATTCAGTTTTTAATTTTATTCATTTTACAGCACATTTCCGTATTCATTTGATCTGTAACTATAATAAGTAAAATGAAAATAATAAACAATACTAATAAACAAATAACTAATTTTCTCTGAAAATAAATAAATGTTATTCAATATTCAGATTAAATATGTTTACACAGATATGAATGCATGCTTCTTAAAAACAAACACCCTGGCACATTTACACTTAACCGAGCTCATCCAAAATTGAGCCGTAAATCTCTCGATTAAATTTGAAAATAACATTGAAACCATGCTCGTAAATATATTTTCCTACAGTTATTTAGATCCATTATGACGTCTCAAAAATGCACGCACCAATGTAACCGGCAATAAATCCTGGTTATATTAATTAATGAAGTTATATGACTTGACGAATGGCCAGCAAAGTATGGCTGTAATTTTTTTAAAGTACACGAATAATATGAAACGCAATGGGACATTAGTCTCAATGAGCGCATTCGTTTTTTGCGCATAATTTTCAAATTCCGAACCTCTTTGTCAATGCCGCATTACCACCAAAATATTTCGTATTGGCTTTGAACACAAATGGCATATCGAATGACGTTATGCAGCTTATTGCGGAAATTATTGACGTCAACGAAACGAGCGTTGGTCATCATAGCAGTTCTAATGACCAGAGGCATCGCTAATCGATTTTTCAACGACAAGCTGGGCTTCCATCAGGGACTTGACACAACATTAATAATACGTTTTTTTTATTGAAATTCGGAATATTTTCGGGGTACACGTTGTTACCAAATATACACGAAAATTCTGTTTTGATAACGTGCTGAATTGAACAGTTAATTTTCTTTTTCATGATATTAGTAGAATTGTCTTTATTTTAAGAAAAAAATAAATAGCGTAATGAATTTATGTTAAAGTCAAAGTTGTCAGATGGCGTTAGGAATGTATATTTGGAAAAATAATTGAAGTTTCTCGTTATGGGTTTGAGCTGCGAATAGAAGGCATGTGCGAAAAATTATAATTATATTTGTAAACAGTTCCTAACTAAAGGTTAATTGTGAATTAAAAATTCACAACGTTTAAGTTACTTTAATCGATACGAAAGACACTAATATTACGATCTATTATGTTGCATATTATTTTTTAGTGTCACAGGTTTACATATCTCTGTACCGATGATGGAGCTGGTATTATCACAGTAATTTCGAAGAAGCGAGGATTTTAATCTGCCATAATGCTGCGTTCTGTTTAAAAAAAAGATCAGATTCCCGAGCAGCTCGTCGATGCGGCAAAATCACGATAACTCGATTATCGTCGAAACAGAATGCAGCTCACGATTTATAAAGTTTCCACCATCGTAATCATGCCGTAGTTCCTTACGGCGGAATGTCGCATTCGCGATATCGTAAAGCGAGTAAACGCCGGTTCGTTAACCGAAACTGTTATATCGTAACGAAGTAACGACCCTTATTTACCCTTTCCGAGCTGAATGTTCGACTTAATCAAGAGAAGAGCGCAAGGTGTTTTGCTTGCGTTTCCCTTCGTGAACCGAAACGAAAGATCAACTGGTACGTGTTACGTGAAAGTCCTGGTTATAATCTCGGCTAAAATCTTTTTTTTATCCTACTTTTTGTCCAGAGAAAATATTTGTTTTAGCATGAAGCTTGTGGTTTAATCCTTCGCGCAGTAAATCTCACTTTATAATTTCACACTTTATAATCTCACTTTACAAGCATAAGCGAAAAATTGTCTCAGATTGCACAATCAAATTATAATAGCAAAAAGAGGAAAAATTACTTACCAGATTTTGCGCTAGGAATTTTGTATAGAATTCAAGTTATGTGTTTTATATGTCCTGGTAACCACGTTAATCTATTACTTATTCAAGAATATGAGAGTAATCACTTTTTATAAGCCGATTTTTTCGGCGTTAATTATTGTTACGTCAATAATATCTTAAAAATTTATAATCCTTCATTCACTTTTCCCATGCATTTCATTCATGACAATTTTATATATTCGTTAATAGTGTTTTCCACTCGAATTTACACAGCCAATATTTGAAAGAATACGTTTAAATTTTTACATGTGCGTTTAGACGATTTAAAAAAAGTGCGATAAAAATATCTCTAATTTATTTATGCAGTTTACAATGAAAATTATCCGGTATGTACTTTAAACATTTTTTTCGCGTCATATTTCAAATAGCTCTTTCAAGTATATAACATTATATAATACCGTCATTGACACAAATTACATACGTCCATCAATTCCGAACGAAATCCGGGCACCGTATGCGTATAAATCCACCAACGCATTAATTCGCATCCACTTCTAGCTAGCTCTGATTAGTTTAACGATTATCATTACCGCGTCCGATATTACTGCAGGGTTTGAAGAACATCTGCCGTGGAACACGCCATGCGCTCATTAATTTCATTTACTGCAGATTTTTATATATAAATATATCCTTGTTTGCACCGTGCAAATACATCAAAATAAATAACACCTCCGTTTGCCGTAATTTTTTGTCAACATTTTTCAGTTTATTACACGCTATATTTAACGCAGTTTTATATACTACAGCTATTTCATAATATTTTAATGTGTCACATTATGAGACGCGGGTTATACAGTAAAGCATAATAAGTTTAGGAATTAATCACTTGTTACATCGCGTTCTTTCTTGCGTTATTGCGTTGTCTGTTCGCATTCTTTTAAGGTCGTAAAAACGATATTGTTCGAAAGTGAAAATAGTCCAGGGTGAGAATGAATAAAGATGTTAAACAATATAAGTGCACGTAACAGAAGGAAGAGTGTTTGAGCTCTAAGGCGATGATAGAAGAGAGATTGGGACGGAGTGCATGGTTTAATTTTGGGTGGCGCTTGATTTTGAAGAATACACGTAGCCCATAATTGTGTGAATGTGTACGAATGAGAGGGAGTGCGTGCGGAGATATCAGGGAAGAAGGGCGTAGTCCAGAAGAGAATCACAGAGAGCAGAGCAGAGAGTTACAGAGAGCCACTAAGAGCAGAGCAGAGAGTTACAGAGCAGGGTACAGAGAGCAAAGTTAGAGTCAGAGTGAGAAATTAGAGTAAAGAATGAGAGTTAGATATAGGGGAAAGGCTAGAATACGAAATCAGACTGAATTATCTGTATCATAGTAATATTATATTAATAAAGTATTGGGTTAGAAAGTGAGTAATTACTGATTTTGCTGTTAAATGATATTGGTGAAATTTTTAGATATATTTACGTATTAAAAATATGACACCCACGATGTTGTTCTCACATTTCATACTTCAATTGTAATTTGGTAAAGAAAAAAATTGCGACGTTTAGTTGCATAGCTCTTATCTGCCCTTAGTTGGAAAGTGAAATCACAAATCCGCAATTACTTATTTCCCAACCCAATATCTTCACTTATCAACACAAGTCGCTGGCGAAAAAGTTCTTGAACCCAACCAATTGAAACCCTATTAATCTTCACGATGTGGACAATATTCATTCTCTACAACAATGCATAAGACATTTTTCGATGATATTTGAATTTGGCTAATGACAAATTAATATTTAATGTTTAATATATATTCCATTCTGTTACAGCTTGTAAACAGTTATCGAGATCGGTTCAGGGGATCTTTGGGCCCTCGGACCCTCTTCTAGGAGCACACATACAAAGCATATGCGAGGCACTGGACGTTCCTCACTTGGAGGCGCGCGTCGACTTCGAGCCAACCTTCAAAGAATTCAGCATAAACCTTTACCCCGCCCAGGATCATTTAAACAAAGCTTTCAAGGACCTTATGTCCTTCCTAAACTGGACCAAAGTTGCCATCATTTACGAAGAAGACTATGGTAAGCATTACCTCCTTGAACAAGTTCATAAATCCAAAATCGATTTTTGATTTTGCTAATACGTTGACTGTCACGCGAGTTTGCAAAAATATTTTTTTCAGTACAACTGCTGTACACTACACTACAGTATAACGTCTGTACGTTGCAATGCAGCTGTGTAAACATGTTTACTTTTCATAGTAAAATTATCGCGTTTAAAACGAAATTTTTAAGAATCACCATAGACAGTCTAAATTAGAGAATTAAGCTGGGATTTTCGTTTATTATCATAACAAAAGATAAGCATGTTTAGAACGAAATGTTTTAAGACGTGCATATAGTTGATATTTTTTTTCTTTATAAGAAAGTATTTCAAAAAGCGTGTGAGGTTCGAAAATTATTTTTCCTCTGTACAGAGTGCTTTAAAGTTTTACGTTATTAGTAAGTTTCTTAACAAACAATTTATGTATTACTTTTATAATAATTCAATAGTTTTATTACATATTAATATCTTTTCAAATATCTAGAAACGATCCTTCATAAGTAGTGAAATAAGCGTCACTCGAATTCGGATGGCATGGCATTCAGCGTGTTAAAGGAGTGATAATTGTTTCTCTTTCATACACGAATAATCTAATTGAGACTTAATCGAATTAATAATGCTAGATTTTGTTCAGAAACATTCAACATAGTAAAAAGCGTTACTGAGCTTGTAAATAAGAGTTTTATTTGGATCTGTGTATGGTGAGATGAATTGAAGATGTCTCGTTTCTAAAAGCACATGTTTGGCTTGCACGCAATCAGTGCGATAGGATGAGTATTATACGATTCTACTGCGTGTTTTAGAAAAGTACGGTCTTTGGAAATAAATAAATTAGTAATTAAGGTGTGTTCCTTTACTCGCGCTCATATCGAAACACGCAAATAAAAAGATTCTGTAAGCCAGAGAACTCTTTAATTAAGGACTAATTTCACTTTGTTTATTGAAAATGGTCTGTACGTAACGTCAAGTTAGAGATATAATACTAGTAAAGATTTATATAGGATTTGTTCCATTCACTAACGTAGATGTTAGAAATGGTGTCCATTTGTATTAATACACTGATCAGTCAATTGATAATACACTTATTAATAATACTAGTGATACTAAATTTTTAATACAATTATCAGTCAATGAGAAAACTGTACTTCGATTTGTTTTTACAACCAGCATACTGCAACTTCGCACATGAGGTCGTCCATATTATCTGGCGTTGTTGGCGATTTACGGCACACCATATCTTTTAATATACCCCGTAGGAATTAATCTAGCGGCGTTGAATCTGGCAAACGTGGTGGCCACAGAAATTCACCACCACGACAAAACCATCGATTAGGAAGAAAGGGAAATTGTTCGTAAATTATCAAATTTACAACTAATACGGGTCAGCAGTTTTTTTTATTTTCAAATTAATACTGTTCCATGTTTTAACATGAAAAATATAGTACTCCAGTAAAAAAAAAACTGAAGCCAACCTTTAAATCTTCAAAACGCCTCCACCTGCAAAAAAAACACGTGCATTACAAAAAATAACCTCGAAATCATACAAGTGTTCTGCAAAAAATGTTTTTATACAATGTATATTTTAATTTATATTCTAGTAATTATTTTCAATGATCAAGTTACATGTACCACCTTATATGTACGAGTCGTTTATTTGGAAAGTGACCTAAGTCCTTTTATATTTTAATTGAAACATTCAAGAGATTGCGTTTCAATAAAATTAGAAATAAACGTATAGAACACTAATATGTTACTCTACTTAATTGTATTTAAGAGAGTTACATTTTCAATTCCTATTAAAATTTTTAAATCCTATTAAAATTTTTATTTTCAAAAAAAAAGAAACACTTGACAAATGAACTCAGGCAACTTTTAAAATAAACTCATATAGACTTCAATTAGCAATGGATTAGCAATAATCTCAGCTATACTTTTATCTGACACATTTTTTAAATTAGTTGTTCGGCATGCCATTGGTATCAATAACTTGGCATACAAACTGAGCAGAATGCTTGGCCATTCTCGAGAATCCTTCAGCTTCACCGAAGGGAAGCTTTCGTGTATATTGTTGAAGCAATCATTTTTTGCAGAGGAGCCTCGTGCTGTTGATGATGTTTCCGTATGCAAATAGAATGTCGAGATCAGGCTCCGTAAGTGGCTGCCGGCAGCGTAACAACCTGAAATGTCGGGCTGTCACCTGCAGGCTACCGTAACTACGTTTACGTTTAAGTACACGTGGAAGTAAGAAGTCTCGAATAGCTTCGGACATGAGCTGCGGATTTTAAGTCGCTTCTGGATGTCGTTGAAGTATTTTCTTAGAAAGAGAACTGGAAAGTTCGTCGAAATCCTCAAACGGCTCGAAGTAATCCGACTTATGTTAAGAAACCCTGGAATTAAAGTTATATTATTTGCATAGCGTTTAATTATAGCGAACAGGTTTTATAACATTTTTTCCCACTACTTTCTTTACTCTTTTAACTTTATCCCGGCAATTATTGCTCGTGGTGACTTTGTTGGTTTGTAATGCAAATTCTTAGCTTACAAAGATAAATATTTACTCATCTACCGTAATAATTTTATGCAATTTACCCCCATAACTTTCACGATCGTCCAATTTAAGGCTAAGAATTTAAGTCTAAGACGATCCAAAAGCATTTAAGATAAACGATTTATGCGATAATTAATGTGAGAAAGCGCGCAGGGTGAATATTTATTTCGCACGAGATGAAGATTCTATACAATTTTGAGGAATCATCGCCCATTAGTTCGATATCGTTTCCAACATGGTAGAAATTTCCGTGCTCCATCGCGCGGATAATTAATTACTTTGATAATGGGTAATTATTTCCTCGTTAATCATGCACATATACTTGCCGATATTAATAACTAAAACTTCCTTGGTACCTCCCAATTTTAATCCGGTATCACTCGCGTCTACGCTCCTCAAGTCTCAAGCCCAGGAGTAAAATAATCCCGAAGAATAAAATTCCCTGCGTCAATCATATGCCGTTTTCCATACAACACATCCTCGAAACTCTTCCATAAAACAATTCACTTCTCTGCGTGCTCGTTGATCCCATAAAAATGACGCCACGAAGGGCCGACACGTCTTTGCTAAATGAACTTGGTCGGCGCGGTACTCATTAGGCAAACGAAACCCCTTTAGCCGGAGGATAGGAAGGAAAAAAAAGGACAGGCGAACGATCCTCATTCTCCAAGGTAGCCCTTCTGATTAGACAAAGTAAAGCAACGTGCAGCGCAATCGGGAAACGAATCGCTCCCTTTAGGGAGCGAAACGGAGGGAGATATCTTTTTATGGTCTCTTGATGTCTATGGCCATCATAAATTCCCGGCTAAGGGGTCACGGTGCTACCTACCTTGAAATTCCTTCCTGCTAAATCGTGTCACTCTACGTTCAACCATCTTTTCCTGCCGGAGAGGGATATTCTCGCCAGTCCTGCCTAAATATTCATCAGCGAGGTAATACTCCATTTTAGAGTCCGTTAAAGCTTTAACGCGCCAAAGATGTGCAGCCCTTCGGCGGCGTAAACTTTTAAATTGAAATAAGCACGGCCAGGTTAAGGTAACTTCGTTTTCGGACAACTGGCGGCGTGGATGGGTGACGAAGGATGTGCCCTGAAATCGATCGAGCTTTGGTTATTGGTGTCTGCGGGCGTTTGGCAGATTCGCTTATTATGCTAATTCAAATGGACGTGCTCATCCACCATGTGTCCCCGATGTCCTTAAAGTTTCGCAGATTTGTAAAACTTTGAGGACGAGTAAATTTAAGTAAGTCAATTTATGTAAGTGATTTGATTTATTTAAGTATGTAAATTTATATTGTTACGAGTAAATTGATTTATGTTCGAATAATGTTTCGGACACGTTCTTCACACATGAAGCGTACACTTACTTAATTTCTTCTCTCATCTTTATTTCTTTTATTTCTCTTTCTGTAAATTACACACACACACACACACACACACACACACACACACACACACACACACACACGCACGCACGCACGCACGCACGCACGCACGCACGCACGCACACACACACACACACACACACACACACACACACACAACTTTACATTTGTATTCATTTGTATCAACATTATATTTTAGTTCAATATACCCGAAGATGACTCGCATCTGAGTCGAAACATCGTACCAAATCGCTTGCTGGTTTTTATCTCCCATCCATCACGTCTGGGATATACAGCTGCTCGATAAGACCATTTGACAAACGACTTGTATCACACCGAGCACGAAGATAGTCAGGAGAAATATGTCTTGAATTTAAGGGACTTATTATTTTTTTACTAGGAGTTTCGGAAAGTGTTATCTATCTATCTCGATTAAATTACACAATAAACTTCCACCGAAAATGTCCTGAATCAATGAGCATCTTTTGGCACAGACGGGCGCAATTATTTAGTATGTTGATTTAATAAATCAATATAATCCATTACTATTTTTGCATGACAATAATTGTTACAACTATCTTACCATACGAGGTCTGTTGCAGTTATTCTAAGTTTGTTCTGATTATATTAAGCAAATAATACATTTTTTTGTAATAGGGGAAATTTGTTAAAACCTTCTAGCGCGTGTAATAAAAAAAGGGATTAAGTATTATACGGCGCAGTAATCGAGAGAATGTATTATTTAGCAATGCATTGGCGGAAATGAGAACATTAATAATATAACGCATATTATGAAATCTCGACATCGATGATAGATTTACCATGCATGTATAGAGGCAGGCATTGTAGCATGCTGAAGAATATAAATTATCCTGAAACTCACGAACAGTGATAATCTGAAACAACAACAAATATAATCTCAACGATGCTTACGACCACAAAAAGGCTTAGATAAATTTCACTGTTTTTGCGTCATATTTATGGAATGCGACAAAAATTATGAAAAACAGTCACTAAATGCGAACGTTGAATAGCTAAACGATATATATTTCAAAATATATTGGAAAATGTTCGAAATTCAACGATAAAATGTTTAAACATTTACTCCGTGGAAAGTATGTAGTAGAGTAAGGAGTTTTTAATTACATTACAATTACACAGTTAAGAAATTACCCTACTTATTCAAAATAAGATGTACTGTTTTATTTTTAAAGGGAAATACAATTGAACTTGTTTGTCACTTTCGAAGAATTCACTATAGAGTTTTTACGAACTTTACCCGAATTCCTGCTATAGTTGGGTTACTTGCTAGAACTATCTTATGTCAGACATATTTTTTTAATTTTCATAATTTTACACTTCCTTGCTTATGATTTTGTTCAGTATAATAATGAACGAATTAGAAATGGCTCAACAGAAAAACAATGTTACATGAAATTACTGATATATTGTATATAATGTGGTGTCAAAAATTACGCTGTACTGTGTTTTTCTGTGTCTTTATAATGATTTCTTTTAAGAGATTTTATTTTGTCAAAGTAATTGCTGTCTTAATGATGTATATTTTCGTCATAGGAAAATGTGGCGAAACAAAAGCAAGCCTCGACCTGCTCACGTGTAAACGAGACTTTCTGCACCACGAGAATTACATTATACTTAGCCTGGGCAAACCTCTAATTATTCGTCGGTAAATTAATATCCTGCTTCAAAGTTACGGCATATAGACATATGGAAGTTGTGCTAAAGCAATTAGACAAGTTTCTCGCTTATAATCTATTTGCGTTCACATTACATTACATGCATATTTTTAACCCCAACCGTTTGCCTGATACTTGACATCGATCCCGGAAAATACTTTTCAGACAACATAACATTAAAAAAAAATGGAAAATAAGCATTTTCTCTGAGTAATGTGTAAATAAAAATATATCAGTGGTACTAACATATTTATAAACGTATATAAATGTGGTTTGTGGAACTTTGTTTGTAAAAAAAATAATAAACAAATGCTCATTAATTGCTTTATTCGCGAAAATGTTTCTTGAATAAGTGTGCTTTTATTGAAAATCTATCACTATTAAGCAGTAATATAAATATAAAATATATAATTAAAAGAACGTATTAAAAAACTAGAGTAAATAATTTGCAAAGGACATTAATTAATTACATTAAATAAGAGTATTATGAAAAAAAAATAACGGACTAATAAAAAGCTTTACCTTAGTATAGAAATGAAACCTTTATTTACCTTAATCTCAAATTGGTGCAGGTTTAACCACATTATTCGCGTCCAGGTCACTACTTTATTAACGATAAATCACAGTTTTTAACGCAAATTCTGCACATCCACAAGGAGTTTACACATTTCTAAGCGGATATTTTACTCAGAGGAGAGAACAAAGTCTATGTACTCATCGCAAAACATCCGGGAGCGCATTGCAATCCGAGGCGAGATAAAACAAGATTGTGTGTGATTGTTTCCGAAACCGTGTCTCGCAACGTGGTTAAGAAACTCCATGCCCAAGGGTCGCTTTCAAAAGTCGAAAGAGGAAAGCATAAATGTGTATATCTTTTTCTGATTCTTTTTCCCCGTGACAACTCCGAGTAACGTGTGAAAGCTCCATAAATTTCGACCTACAACAAGGCCGAGCTACCTCTCGTACAGGGGGTGCTCTGTAAACCAGAGTTCCACCAACCCTTAAGCCACATGCCCATTCTTCTTTTCTGCATTCGCGCATACAGGCTATTTCCAAAGCAGGAGAGCCCAATTTTGTCCCTGTGCATCACCTTTAACCAGCTAAGCGCGTTTGACGTGTATACACGTCGGACTAAATCTTTATTATGGTGCGATTGACTGTAAAATAAAAAATTACCGTTGACTGTAAAAACTCGAAATTTCAATAAGATGTAATAAGAATATTATTTGGTGGTATATTTCCTTTATATTAACGATACAACTGCTATGTATTTTATATGGAGGAGGCTGGTGGAAGGCTCGCGTCTCGAAACCAATTACGTAGGTAAGCCGCGACTTGGACGGCGAGCGTTGATTTGCGGAGAAGTTGCGTAAACAATTAGCAAGACCAATAATGCTCCTTTGCTCTGCAAAAAAATGCAATTCGTAAGGAGTCAAGATATTGGTGTACATGTATGACCTGTGGAATGCCTCTGTGTGCGGTACCGTGTTTCGAAAAATGTCACACCGAAGTTTAATAAAATTCTTGAAATTATTTTCATACTTCGATTTTTCCTGTTTATGTTTTTTATTATTTTTAGACAATATTTAAGTTTTTGATAGCAATAACCTGTTCATGAAATACATTGTTAATTTTTTATCGAATAAAAATGTGATCTTCCCTCGTTTTTTCTAAAATTTATAATAGGACCGTAAAAGATTAAAACATAATTTATTATATTATTGGACGTCAATAGTAGCACATGAGGTCTGAAGAATGAAAATAAAATCAGGTTGGATAACTTGTCCGTTATTGATTTGTTGGAATTCAGAAAGAAGCTTCGCGCCAGTAATAATGCTTATCTGGCATAATTGATTGAAACTACAGTGAAATTTGAAAAGCGTTTATCGATCTAGTTTATTGGTGCAAGAGTTATTCATGTTACATTGGATCATCTGAACATTAACATTGGGAGGAGCGCGAATTGATATGTAGCTGTTCGAATATTAAATCACATAATCTATTAAACATAAACAGCGCTATAAGCTGATTTAAATCTGAATAAACGACAACCTTATTTGTAGTTTTAATTTATCAGGACGTCTGTGTGCGATATTTTATTGTACACGTAAGCAATTTAAGATGCACTTAGTAATAATTTTTGCATTCATATTTGGCGACAGTTCAAACTTCATAGAAATCTGCTTCGTGTATTTAATTATAATAGACTTTCTGTAACACAAGCTTTTTCAAAAATGTAATTATGTCGAGTGTATTTTTTCCTATCATATTCCGTTACAAAACAAATATAATATATACCCTGATTTATAAAGTTTTAAGCACACCCAAACGAATAACGTTATTGATACGACAAATTTACTGTCCGATATCGATTTTATATTCTACAGCTGTTTAAACATACATAGAAACAAACGGATAGTAGTTTGAGAGTTTATTACGTATTGAAAATTTGAAATAATGACATATGCGTAGCTAATGTGTTATTATAAATATATTTCGTAAATATGAAATAAAATTTAATGTGTGTACGTTTTTTTTCATGGAATTAATGATGAACCAGGTATTTCTGAGCAAATGAAACGTTTATTTTACGGGTGACCCAAGTCTATTTATATTCAAATCCAAATATTTAAGAGTTTGCGTTTCAAGGAAATTAAAAAAAAATGTGGTTTATGACAAGTAACTTAATGTCGTGCACGTTACTGCAGTTAGCAAATGAACTTTGGCCACTTACAAAATAAATGGCTCATATGTTTACGAAACCTTCTTTTCTTTTCACGTGGGCAATTCACATTTAGAGTTCGCAAAAACTTTCTATTAAGTCCTGCATACATTATTCAATCTTAACAAAATATGTTAATTCATTTTACGATTGCACAAGTTCAATCTCGCGCCAAGTGCGGCGTACTCCAAGACACATTCCTTTGTCCTGAATATTTATACAGTGCTCTGCGAAAACTTGGCCACCTACTTTAGAATCTTATCTCTGTGTGGGAAGCGTATCCTCATAAGCTCATGTTTGTCAAAAAAAAAAGCCGTAATAATTGGACGACGCCACTGAGGAGACAAAGTTTGTTATTTTTCAATTTCCCGTCTTTAACCGGCGCCCAACATCTTCACCGCGGGGGTGTGCATCTGCGACAAGAATTTATCTTTCCTTTCGGTTTGCCTTACATATTTTCATTCCCGTAAACATACCTCCTGGAGTAAATTGAATTATTTCCTCGCTTTTTACATTGCTGTGCACGAACGAAAACTGCGTTACAATACTCGACTCGGCAGTTCTGAATTCAAACAAACTGAAATGAACTGCGCTGAAATTATCGTGTTGCACGTAATTATTCTACTTCTACACGTTTAAAGAGGACATCCTGACACGCACGATTAAAGTTTATAGGCTGTCGTGGCTGGTCTTGTCTATCATTATATTTTTCGAATAATAAGGATATATGGTCCTTTAGGTGTAATTATACGACGAAATTGCGTTTTATGGTGAGACACATGTTATATTGAATATCGGAGCAACTGTCTTTTAATATGATATGATGTCGTAGATAAAGAAAAGTATGTACTTGATAATATTGCTTACTAAATTCACATATTACTTATACAAGGATATACTTTAGGCGGTATAAATGGACAACAGTATTTCATCGAATGCCCTGAAATTACGTAATTAACAAAATAATGTAATACGCATATCGATATATTTATCTTTCGATTAACCACGATTTAATTATGGAGAAATTAGTCTCGTACATCTTTATAGTATTCCTTAGTTAACATTTTATTCACAACGTCCTTAAGTTATTTTCGATTATCTCTCTACTTCTTGTAAATGTTATTATTTAATTATTAAACATGTACCAGAGTGTTTATTATTATTATTATTGAATTCATTTCTGGAACCGAGTGCTAAGTTTGTTCGTCCTAAGACCCACTATTTAAGGTGCATTTAGAACCACCGGAGCTGTAGTATACATATCAAGAACCAGAATTGAACCAAAACCAGAACATAAACCACAAGAATCAGAACATATTATAAAACCAGGTGTCATGAGCAGAATTTAAATCCGCGTCTGCTCGCATACATATCCTTTAATTATGACAATCGATAATTGCGTTTAAATCAATATCCTAATATCAATGATCTGTATATGATAATTCAGCTGCAATCGCAATTACATTTCTGCACAATTGTAAAGCACCTTAGTATCTGACAGAAAAAGAAAGCAATGTAACAATCACTTTAGAAATAATCAGCTAAAATCATATGAATATTATGTTTTAAGTACACAGAATAACTCCTTGCGCTTATACAGAACCAACACCTTCAACCGATATTAACATATGTGTCTTCTAGTTTGGCTTATTCAATGGCGCAAATTTTTAAAGAATAATCACAAAGTCCAAATACATTTCTTTCTCCCCCAACGCAGATTTAATCTCTTTGAAGAACACCCAGTTAAGTTCCATACTTAATACATAAAACGATTAGGGCATCTTTTTTTTCTTTACCCAAAATCATTCTTCTGAATGATAATTCCGAATTCCGAATTCTGATTGTGAAGGGTGATCCTTAGTCGGGATTTAGGAAATATTAACCGTAACGCCAACGGCCGCCCTATTTTTGGATTAATCCGACAAAAGGGAATAGAAATTCGTGGGGCCAACTTCCTCTCCGCGCCTCGTTTTTTCGTTTTACCGCCACGGTTCGACGAGCGTGACAATTGGTACAAAACGTTGTCGTCCGCACCCCCCTCCCCCGGAGTCGAAGTTCGCACGACGTCTCCGGGGAAACGACTTTATCGTTCGTGACCGACGAACATTTTCGGAATACCTTTTAAGCGGGTCGCCGGCTTTCCATCGGCGATGCTTTGGAGCTAATGCTGTCGTGACCCGAACGTCAAACTTTTCGGCGTCGAACGAGGAAATTTCGAATTCTATCAAGACCCATGCCCATAAATGAACCTGATAATTTGCACCGGTAGTTAATATGTTAATTGGGTACGACGAAATATTTCGTCATACCCGGAAGACTACTTTAATGGGCATAAGGACATTTTTAGTCGTGAAAAGTGTTCTCTTGAAACCGCGTTTAAGATGTCTCGGGTGGGTTAGCATTGATAATCGAGAGATAAGAGTATGTAGATTTTTACTAATATTGCAAGGAGTAACAGGAGAACCTTTTTATGAGTCATATTTCGCGAAGCAAAAAAGTGTGGAGACGCCATTTTCTTATACAACTATGTCGGAAAAAAGATTCGCGCTGTCGATGAAATTTTTACACTTTTCTGGTAACAATGTTTTTGTTCTAACAGTGTGCGACGATAAAAGCATACAAAATCGATCCAATTTTGGAGTATTCGTTGTATGTATTTGGCAATATTTTACTTGATACACAAACAGCACCAATAATTTTTTCAGGATTCTACAAAGTTTTACTGTCTCCACTTCATTATATATTAATCTTTCACTCAATTCTGAATATCGATATATGAAATACAACGATTTTAATGGGTTAATTTTCGAATAATACAAAGATCATATACGTGCTGAATTATGTTTATTCGTCGTAGTTTTGATGTTTCATAAAATGGAGTTCATTTATCCATAAAACATGTATGTATATCCACGTATATTTCTCGCGATTACAAATTTTACTTTCAATTTCACAGTTTCGGCTTGTATTCATATTTACAAACTTTCCTTTGATTAAGATTCTGCATTTATTACTTCTCGCAGATTTTGTACCCTCATTTTATTATCTTATAATTCGTTGAATGTCAAAGATGAGACGCTTGCTTTAAAAGCCTTTTAGCGCTGGAGATGCAACGGTATACAGCATAAACCAGAGGATGGTCTCACTGAATTAAGGAATTATCGATTATATTCATATTATGTACAAATGGTGTAAGAAAACGAGGACCAACGATTGCATTGCAATTGCGTTGATGCTTATCCGCTCGAAAGCTCGTCGAAAGTCCTTGCAAGGGATTCGTGTTGCTTTATGATAATGCAGGTCTTGATAGGGCACATCGAAGTAGCAAATGAGTTGGCACTCAGATAGGCGGAGCTGCAGGTTGGATCTCACCTTCAGCAATTTCCATATCTTTCATCGAGCGAAATTAGGTTAAAGATTTCCGTACGACGAAGAACTCCTCCTAGAAATGCGATGTTGATTAATGATGCACTCAGCGCATCTTTTTTGCCTGAAGGATAAGAACTCATGAAATGCGAAAAATGTCGCATTAAAGTTAAGAGCGCTTAAATGAAGTAACCTTTACCACCACTTTGTATATTACCTGCTTCGTATAAAAAGTTTTTTATCTGTTCTTGTTTATTTACCTGATGCATTTCAAGCTCTGCACTCTTCTTTTTATTTAGTATAGCTCAAGAAAAAATGTAAATTTTTATATAAAAACCGAGAAAACAGTATAAATTATAATAGTAGGGGTAAATGCTTTACCCTCCCCGCTCCCAAAAAAAAAACTGCAATTTCAACACGTTTCAAACGCATTGTCGTTTATTTTGAAAGTGACCTAAGTCTATTTATATTCAAATCGAAATATTTAAGAATTTGCATTTTGATGAAATTGAAAATATACGTATAGGATATCAATGTGTTGCACCGCTTAAGTTTATCTAAGAATGTTAAATTTACAATTCCTATTAAAATAAGAGCAATTATTAAGTGGATGTGTTCCTTGCCAGAAATCGAGTAAAGCCACTTTCAAAATTAACAACTAGATTTGTTACAGACTTTGAAAGACCCTAAGTCTATTCGACATAATTTAAATCGTTTCAAATTGAAAAAACAATATTCAATTTCTTTTATATTTCTTTACTACACTCTAAAAACTCAATTTATGCAATTCAGAAAATCTAACCATACAAATTACATAACAATTTACTGCTTATTTACATTTTATGTATGCAGGAGGAATTTCAAGAAGTCCTAGTGCTTTGAGAGTATATATCGTAATAAATCCGCAATTTCGGATATTGGTGGACTTATGCTACTATTAAAGTGATATTTGTAATTTCAAAATAAACGTCTGATATAAGTCTTTTTGGTAAGATAAGAATCGACACTCTGGTATTAAGACTATGAATGAGAACCTACGAAACTCTGGTTATGTCATACACGCGTTAAAAATAATTTATGTCGCGTAACATTATTCTTTTGTTAACGCGCGTACTTCTTACGTTCTTATTTCAGCTTGTGTATTTGAAAGACGTACCTTTGGCTTAAAACCAAGTCTCCGGGCAATAGATACGTTTCTTCTTTCCTAACAAAAGGACAGTTTGAACCGAGGTTCACGTGCGACGTATTCCACGCCAAACGACACTCGAGAAACAATCGAACGGACGTAGCAGCGATAAGCTGCATTGTCTTCGCGCCTGCAAGCCCCTCGGAAGGTCTCAATAACACGAAAGTTTTTATGGAAGTCTGTCAGACATCGACGCAACGTCGGTGTTTTCCAGCGCCTCCTGTGACTTCTCGTCGCATTGAATTAACATCATTTGCTACGAATTTCTCTTGATCCGCACCTGAACGAGAGTAACGGATACGCTTTGAAACGTGCTCATTCGCACCTGACGGTACTCGACTGCTCTTCTGGCGTTTCACGCCCTCTCGCACGAATAAAAATCTATGGGAGTCGCGTGAAACGCGCATCCAGTCTGTCGACCCAAATTTCGTCGTCGAAGACATTCTGGCTAATCTGTTCGAGTCCCGGTCTAGTTAACCCAGTGTCTAATTTTTTCCACGCCTTTTTCTCGATACGAATTTACTCCCCACCTTATATTATGTAATTTCTATTTTTCAAGTATTCCTAAGGTTTGATAAAGCTTTGATTGATTTTGAGCCACGTATTATGTGGACAATAATTATTGACTTTCTCACACGCAATGTTGTTCTGAAGATTAAAATTTAGCTCCGACATAATGTGACTGCTCGATATCATATTCACGAATTGTCTAAATTATGGCTAATCGTTTATTTGAAGGCGTTGCTGAAACGGTATAAACCGCTTAAAGTTAATCCAAACTAGTAACACTAAACCTACCAGCCACTTTCTGCATATATTTATGTATACCACGTATATTCTTAAGGAAAAAGGCTATTAAAAGGAGATATCCATATGTCGATAAAATAATTCACACTGCTGTAAAACTATGGAAAATCTTAAAACCTGCTCTCTTACGAAGTACAGCAATTTTTCTCAGAAACGACCGACCGGTCATTTTGACCGCATTGGTAGGTTTAGTGTTAAATCAATGTGCACATTTTTTATCCAATTGTATTTAATATACGAAAGGGCTTGCAATAAATATCCAGAATATTTTTTGCACGTTTAATGTATTATTCACAATACGGAGTAAGGGTTGGAGAAAGCGTACAGGCGTATTTAATCAACAGATTAACGAGAGGTAATAAGAAGCGCATGCGCATAGTCTATTTGCGTGGCAGAGGCAAGAAATGCAAACTAGGGAAAACTTGATTGTATGCAAATATAGTAAGATCTTTACTTCACATGCTTTGCATACAGAAAACATCTTCGTTATATATCACGAAAATAAAGCGGAAGTCTCTGAAGAAAAATAGAAATTTGTACCCGCGGTTAATATATAAAAATTGATTCAACCGTAGAGGTTTAACACGTTAACTGCTATTTTAGCCACCGGTGACTGACAGTACAAAATACGATATAAAACTAAAAAAATCACACTGTTTTAACAAATCTTAAGTCATTCCAGGATCGTACCATTAATGTACATAAATATTTTATCACCAAAAAATTTTACTGAATTTTATCGAAACACCGTAAACCAAAAAAGAAACAATTGTCCTTCCCTGAATGAATGTCCACGAGTATTTCTGTCTAAACGTAATTATTTTATACTATAATAAGAAACAATGGCCCTAATATGTTTACACGCCTGCATCGAGTAAGTTTCAATCTTAGAAGTGCACTTGACATTGCTGCAACGCGCGCGGCCTGACGATGATTTCTTTGTAAATGCGCGTGGCAGTCAACGTGTCAATTAACTTCATACGATAAATGACCGAGAAAGAGTCTTCTAGGTATAAGCATTTTTAGAGAATAAAGCCATAAGAGCTCATAAATAGAGAATAAAGCGATAAGAGCTCATAAATATTCTAAGTGAACACAAGGCGCCCTTTATTTATATCCGTATGAGTCGGCATACAGCGCGTGACAAATCAAATTCTTCAGGCCTACGTTTTGATTAGGCAGTGAGAAACCGATCGCCTTAGTAAACAGACGGATAATATTGTAATGAATTGAAATATTTTCAAAGATACATATATCATATACCATATTTTATTATAACATATTATTCTATTGTCTTTCTCTTTGCCTCTTTTGTTTCTTGTTTTTTTTTCTTTCTGCCTTCCGCTTCTGCATAGGCAATGAGGAGTTCGATGATAAGCCAGATGTACTCTTTATTTTCTAGGACTGTTTAAGCTGCAAGACTTAGTGAAATCACCACCTTCAACGAGGACCGAGATGTACATTCGTCAGGCGGGTCCCGGATCCTATAGGCAAGTCCTGCGAGAGGTCAGGCACAAGGAGATTTACAAGCTTATCGTCGACACTGATCCAGCGCACATGCAACAGTTTTTTCGAGCCGTGAGTTTGGAATGATTTTTACCTACTGAATAATATAGGCCACTTTAAAAGTCGCGAAATGTAACGAATTAATTGGATAAAATCTTGTCTCGAGAGTTTTATTCTTGTCCGCTTTTTAAAGATACTTTCTACGGAGAATAGAAAATTTTCGATCGCGATGCGACATAAGTTGCCTATTGCTATTCGGTTTTACAAATAAATTACTCGTAGGATTTTGCAGTTTTCTTTCAATGTAAAAAATGAAATTACATATCAGATCGTGTTTAAACAACACAAATGTCGATCGCACGACACTTAAACTAACAAGTTGAAGAATGACAATTATACCAATAACATTCACTTTAATTTCCAGTCTCAATTCGCATAATTATATCGTGTACACGCTCCATAGCTAAGTAATACGTGTCAGTGATCGTCTATCCGCAATAGTATCTATAATCAAGTCTGCTTTCCATTTCAAAATCAGAATTCTCAGAATTTTCGAAGCATCTGTCGGTACGGATGTGCAAGTACCTTCGTACACGCCTTCCTGAATCGCCTTTATACGCGTAGATCTGCTGGGCGCATCCTGCTTCCTGAATAATTTCAGGAATTACGCGTGTGACTTCTGTGCGGAGATTAAAAGGAACCTCGTAATTAGGATTAATGGCAGCCGCCGTGCTTTGCGCTGAATTTTTGTTTTCCAAAGCCCACCACGCCGTCCTTACTTCCGCCTCGGCCAGTCGAGCTTTGTAGTCACGACGTCGCGCCCTTCGCGAAGCGAGGGAAAGGGGAGCGTACCCTATTCTCTCCAAGTTGTAATCCCGACCACGGTGCTTTGAGCCTGGAAATCGAGCATGGCCGAGTGCAAAATCGAAGTTATAGCGGCAAAAGCACGGGGAAAACGCCTCCACTCCTCTTCGAGGATAATGCAAAAGATATGAGACTCTTGCGCGTTAAAAGTGAAACTTCTTAGGAATCCTACGGTGAAATTTCTTCCAGCATTTGTTGATGATTTTATTATTTCAGGATTAGAAAATGGAATTTGATTGAGGGAAATCCCTCTTAGTTACATGAAATATCTCTTTTATACATCGATTTCCATTGGTTCGTACTCTAAGAAAGAAATTATGGGTTAATGATAGCTGAACTGAATTTGTAAGAGGTTTTACTGAAGAAAAACTTAAATGAAGACGATAATATATATTATGAGGTGTTGCTTCTAAACATCTATATAATAATATATTTTAATAAATTATACTCTAATATATTTTCGTAAAATAATATTTTTTATATATTTTAATAAACCGTACTTTTATAATCTTTTCGTGCTCTCTCGCTGACGCCTCGCGATTTTTCTCTGCACGACTGTCTTTTCCATAACATCTCCTTAACAACGAGCGAGATACCGCTCGCATAACGACTATCTCTATCTCTCACAATCTCTCTTTCTTTCCAACTGTCGGCTGAAGTCGGGGAAGAGGAAGCGTTTCACTTCTTCGACTGATCCAGGCCAACTTGCTCTATCGTACCTAAAGAAGTTTCACTTCAAAATTGCAAGGATAACTCGACTTTTTTGGGGCGCGATCGATGTGAGATATGCGGGAAGGCCTTCTGTTGACGATGAAACGAATTCTTTACAGAGTGTGTAATAAAATTGCACGTTTTACCTTTCAAATTTCTCCATGCAACTCTGAGCGAAGCTTCTTCTTCTTTTTTTTTTTTAGCAGAGTACTTCTAAGGGCCGTAATAAACGCTTGATTGCAATGCTACGATAATATCGCGAATGTTCATGAAAATGAATACTTTTATCGAAAATTGATAACAGGATAGATGGCAGATAACAATTTTCTTAATACTTTGAAGAATTTTCCATGTATTACACATTCTTTTTTTAACGATACATTTTCAAAGAAAAGCCGGAGAATATGATTAGTTTATAATCAGCGTCTTTCTTTTTGTCCTGGCTCTCTGCCTAAAGTTAAAATCAATATAGAAATATCAGGATCTTTGATAAAATTGCCAAGGGGATATTTGGTGGGGTTCCTTATCGAAAATGTATGAAACGTTGGGCAAAAAGCTAGTTCTCCCGTTTCCACGGATAGCAAGGCTCCTTGGTATAATCCACAATGCACGATTTTGCGATAGCCTGCATTTACGAATATTCTATGACGCAAGAATATATTACAATAAAGCGCAGTGTTTATCTTTGGTTACACTGAAATCTAGTAAGGAATTTTGAAAAAGCCTTTTCGAGATTATACAAATAAAATCGAAAACGCTGATGAAGTCAGTATTTGGTAATATCTATAGGCGAGAGAATATCTTTACCTTTTATACCAAAGTTTGTGGTGAAAATCCAAAAAAATCATGGTTTATTTAAGTTTTTACATCCATGGTTGATTCAAAACTACATTCCAATTATCTTAACAAGCAACACATTACCTAAATATGTTCACACTTTATATATTTTTCATATTTTTTGAGTGATAATAGATTTATAAAAGATATAATAATACAATAACATTTATAATATTATTATCTTATAAATATCTCACAAAGCTGATACATATTACTAATAGTAACTGATACAAACTTCAGTTCCTTTTCAATGCAGAATTTTGGAACAAAAAAATGTCAAATTCCCGTCGATTATTATCAAATTAATTGATCATAATGAAGGTAGAAGCCCGCTTAAAATGGCGGATTATGGTGCCTTTTAGTATTAATATGTTCATTTAGAAAACAGCCATTGCAACGTACCGAAAGCAAAGTGCATTCCCATTAACGTTCGTTTTGATTTTCTATGACGCCAAAAACAAAATCCGAGTTTTAGCTGGATATCACAAAAATGTTTGGAACACCACTGCTCGTGCAATCGCCAATTTTGAGTTCTGGGCGTGTCCCTGTTGTCGAAAGCGGAGGGCGCGTTGCCAAAAGGGATGTTATCTAAACGCGGATATCACTCCCGGAAATCTAGTAGCGACCTTCTATCACTACCACACATCCGCGTGAATTTGGCGATAAACATTTGGGACGAACACGCGTTTTCGATTGCGAAGGAATCAGAATTTTGCATGAATTATGTAATGAATAATATCTTTCTCGACAGCACCGCAAGCCACGATCTCTTTATTCTCGTAGATATTAATTTTGAGCGATTGCTGTTGTTCGATATTTTCGTTATAATCAGCTTTTGTATGATACAACACATTGTACACGATAATCGGATAATATGAAAATATATAGATTGCAGAAATATATTAGATTGGAACGATTAATAGTTGAAATTAATAGCTAATAGTTGCGCAAAGATTTTGAGCGGAATGCCCACCCTAATATTAAAATAAGAGCACAAATGCTTTTTTTCTGTTTGATACGGTTGAAAAATCATCCCACTGTACATTGTGCGACATATAAATGCGTTAATTTATTTTACTTTTACATGTAAGTTTTGACTTGTTTTTTTCTGAATTATAATATTTTCTTCTCATTTGTTTTCATTTTCCTCGCGAAAAATACTTTCTTATCACTCGGTACTATTACGCTCTTATACTTGTCTAGTTTTATATTTTCAATAAAAAGTCAATAAGTCACTAAGTCAATAAGTCAATAAGTCAATAGTCAATAAAGGATCCTTTCACTACTTTATTGTTGCCTCCTTGATCGAAGACGATTTACTCCTGCTTATAATATGAAAGTATATTCAAATGATAAATACGAAGAATTGTGAGCCAGGATAAAATAAAAGGATGTAATAAAATAGATGTGGTGAAGTGTACAGGTGTGAAAGTGATGTAAGGTATTGTACTTTATGCAAGCAGTTCTCCACTCATTGTTAAAGACTTGTTGTTGAAAAAGGCAATCGTTATCAAGAGAGTAACGAGGTGTCAGAATTCGTGCTCCATAAAACTAGTTTATCATCATTTAATCTCTCTTTAAAATAAAAAATTCAGCAACCCACGTCCTAATCTGTTGTCACAAATTATCGTTGTTATCGATTTTTTATTTATTTTGAGGTAAAGCAATTTGCGATTTTGAGTTGGGACTAATCGACTAATGGTTTTGGACGAATTTTAAAGATTAAGGAAATATGTCAACAAAACCTTCTTTCACAATAATGGTTTTTATTGATTTTTCTAACTCAAGATAAAATCCTTCAAATTCGAGTTCCTATCCACGGTGAAGTTTCCGTTTAATGCGTCTACTCGTCAAACTGACCCTTAATCTTTCCGGTTCTCCGATACGCAAACGGGTGCACCTTAGTTCTTCCGGAAATGATTTTCGAATCAGAACGAATCGGGGACTTCGCAAATCTTTTCAATACGCAGGCGCATGCGCCTTGAATCCTTCAAGAAGTTCCGATTGGAAAGCAAAAATATGCGTTACCTAATTCAGATGTTGGCAACTTCTCCGATACGTAGACGAGTGCGCTTCAGATCGTTCAGAAATATCTTATGACTCCTAATATCCTATGACTCGATGGAGAAAAACTCGATTAAGAGCGTTACACGTGCGATTGAATCTTACTGGTTAAATTTTAAGATCAAGGATACGAACTTTGAATAATGAATGTCGAATACTACAATGACGATCGCACTCAAAAGTACCAATA
Organism: Ampulex compressa; assembly: GCA_038496175.1. Classification (NCBI taxonomy): domain Eukaryota; kingdom Metazoa; phylum Arthropoda; class Insecta; order Hymenoptera; family Ampulicidae; genus Ampulex; species Ampulex compressa. Next base: position 124,462 of record JBCFXI010000338.1, on the reverse strand, counting down.
TATATCCAATAAATCTTATCCCTTCTCAACAGAAATTCCCATGGTGAGATGCGATCTTGCACTTATCGTACTGGCATCCAGTTTCTGTTTATTGAGGCTTCTAGAATAACCAATATTAATGATGAACGGGAAATCTTTGAAGGTTCCAGGAACTTTTCCCCCTTTTCTCTTACGTTTGAAATTACATTGAAGTCACGGACATACGGATGTTCAATTCGGATAAATCTCCATCTTCGCTTTACTCCTCTTATTTCCCTTTTCTCATTGGCATAGGAATGGTGCTTATCGCGCTACAAAGCGACCGATTAAAAAAGTTCAAGCGATCAGATAACTTCCGCCCGACTCGCAATAGCCACTTTCACGAGCGACTCTTGGAGGTAAAGCGGCAGCAAAATTCCGATGCTGCATACGGCCGCAATAGTATTAAACCCCGAGTTAAATCGCACGCCGCGCTGTTTCCTCGCGGCACCGCGATGACGAACGTTTCTATTTCCCCGACGATTTCCACGTAGCCAGCAAGGCGTATCGAATCGTGAAATTAAATCGCGCGACTTGTCGGCGGCAACGCAACAAATGTCAAAAATAGTTCAATCGTCCAACATCCCCACGGCCGCTGCCCAACGAATGCCGGCTTGGTATCGCTGTTTTTCTCCATTTTCGACGCTTTTGCGAACATCTCTGGGTACGCCCAACCGGCAGAAGAATTTGCATAATCCCACGAACCATCGGCATGTCGGAAATGTACGGTCGACTGGCTGGCTCTCTGTCGAAACTCGCGTTATCCGTTCGCTTTTGAATTGCGGCGAGGTGCCGGAAAATAAAATTTATTCTCGGCGCAGAAAGGATATACGGGCCGATAATGAGGAATTCAGCGAGGGAGGATCCTTTCACTAATTAAGCGCGTTTGACGTGTATACACGTCGGACCAAATCTCTATCGGGGTGCGGTTGACGTGTATACTCGTCGTGTAAAATGAAAAATTACCATTGACTATGAAAACTTGAAATTTCAATAAAGTGTAATAAGAGTATTATTTGGAGGTATGTTTCCTTTATATTGGGTTGTTCGGAAAGTAATTTCGTTAAGTAAAACCACCTGAACCAGTTTTTTGCCAGCAAGGACCAAAACTTTTATGAGAGGGGAATTATGTTACTGCCAGAAAGATGGCAAAAGGTGTTGGACCAGAATGGCCAATATATAATTTAATAAAATATTTATTCATTATACGAAAACTGTCTTTCATGTTCCCCAAAAAACGAAATGACTTTCCGAACAACCCAATATTACCAATACAACTGATGTGTATTTTATATGGAAGGGCGTGGTGGGAGGCTCGCGACGGGAAACAATTACGTACGTAAGCCGCGACTTAGACGGCGAGCGTTGATTTGCGGAGGAATTGCGTAAACAATTAGCAGGGCCAATAATGGCCCTTTGCTCTGAATAAAAATGGAATCCGTAAGGAGTCAAGATATTGGTGTATGATCTGCGAAAGCCACTTCGTGTAGTATCGTGTTTCGAAAAATATCATAACGAAATCAATTGAACTTGTTAAAATTATTGTCCTTCTTCAACTTTTATTGTCTATGTATTCTATTTTTTGACGATTTTTCAGTTTATAATGACGATAATCTTTCCAGAAAAGAATCGTTAATTTTTTATCGAACAAAAATGTAAGTCTTCCTCGTTTTTAGTAAAATTTATAATCGGATCATTTTGCGTTGCGTTCGACGTGTGTAATCGTCATTGCGCGATTTTAATTCCGCACTCTCTGGGGGATTTTTTAAAGTTATACGTGGACTGAAATGTATAAGTAAATACTTTCCGCGCGAAATTATGATATTACGTTAATCCTTTGCTTCTCTATGTAAAGCACGGCTCAACGTTGTATTCCCGACTGTCGATAATTTACAATGCTTCTGCGCGTAGAATACATAATTCATTATCTTCTGTTCCTCTATATCTGATCATCAGCAACGCGTTTGTACAAAATCCCTTCAACCTCTACCTTGCACTTTAAAATATAACTTGAAGGTAGACCACGCTGCAATTTGGCTTCTGTGATTTGAGCAAAATTTCTTTTACCGTACACTATCGCATGAGATACAAGCAACGGTCTAATGGAGATTCGGATAAAAGCTTTTTCATCAAAAAACTGCTTGCGTGTACATAATAAATTGCGTTGCATAAAAATTCTATTCTGCCTTGTGGTTTATCCTATTATTCATTCATTTACATTGAAAAAAATCTAACGTGTTTAAAGTTAGGGAAGAACCGGCTGAAAGGTTAATAAAACTGTACTTCAATAATTTATCATCTATACGCAAATACTTTTATATCGTAATGTACACCCATATACTGGTCCTAACATTGTGTTAGCACAGGGGGGGGGGGGGCATTTTGGTCATACGGCAGGAATATCGAGTTTTTAGAAGCCGTCAAATCATTTAAAATTAACACTAGCTATTCTACAATTGAATAATAAGATTTATTCTAACTTTTATACATCTTTCTATAGTTTCAACCAAATGGTAATAAATAGTTTGCAATAAACAATCTAGGTTTATTCACTTTATTTAACTTCTTTTTATATTTTTCTACAAAGAAACCTTCTGACATGAGTCATCATTACCCTGTGTTAGGCCCTGGGTATATATAAGAGAAACACACGAACACGATCAACATCGAACCGAGACACTTTGTCGTATAAGATAGCACCTGTTCCGAAATCGGCGCGGCATTTTACCTAAATTCAATCAAAGCACTTTCATTAGGAATAATGCGATTGCGGCACCTATTGTCCGAAGTTTCCCACCGTACCTCCTCCCTTGTCTTCCCTGGAAGACAATCCGGATCTGAGTTCAGACGTGGTCGAAGGAAACCCGTTATTTGCATGTCACGTCTCCGCGGGATCTACACGGAGATCCCTTCACCGCTCGGGTAATCAAAAAACGTCTGAGCTTTCCCTCCTCTTCTCTCACTCTCCTCCACCTTCTTCTGCCTCCCTTCCGCCGCCAGTAGAAACACCCCCGTCGTCCGGATTTCTCTCCAGGAACGTTCACGTAAAATCTCTTTTACTCGACTACGGCCCATATTCCTTTGCCTCCGGAATGCGGAATGATCAATCGACGTGTGCAAGAACACCGGATCTCGTCGAGAAAAGCAACAGGACAAAACGACTGGAGATAAACGACGTGTTCCGCCCGGATGACTCTCTCATGAAAGAAGGAACCTGCGTGCGTGTCTTTCGACGTTTCTCCCGCTTTGTACGCACGATGTACTCGGCTTTTTTTTGCCGTTCTTCTTCTCTCTTTCCTCGTGTAAATGCGAACGGAAATTAGCCGAGGGAACCTGTCACTGGCACGTTTGAAGGATATGCATTTATATGATTGGGATAGGAAAGTCCATGGTTAGATGTGATGACTGGTTTAGGGAGATAAGGAGTACGAAGGCTTTCTACGTTGAAGCAAGGAAATATATTTGATTAGTCTTTTTATACACATTATATGACAAATCCAAATGCAAACCCCAAAACTGCGCTAATTAATTCATTTTCTACGATAGGCTAATCAGAGAAAAAATATTTTTATCGAGTTTATTACTTTTATGGCAGTCAGTACAACATTCAGGAGCGACAATTAAAACTGAAAGTTCCACTGCTTAGGTTGAAAGAAATAAAAAACGAGCGTCACAGAAAAGGGACAATGGTAAATAATGGGTTAACAGGTTCGGGGGCGTGAATGCTATAGCATTCGTTTTCATAGCAACGCGATATAAGGTATGATAAAGTACGACGCAAATCTGTAAGCCACATTATTAGCATTCGATTTTAAATAGCGTTAATTTGTTCAAACTATTATCCGCGTTAATGTAATTGCCAGTAAGTTCATTGGGTATTTTCATATTGTTGTCGATCGAATTTGTACTGTCCGCGAACGTATTAATTGGATTATTGATCCTGATATATTGTGTCTACGAAAGCAGTATTTTCACTTGTTAGATTCGCCCGAGAATTTTGTACGTAAAGTATTTACATAAAATATAAGGTATTATACGTACGGTAATTTTACATATAATGGGACTTGAATGCAGGTATGAGTCACTTAAGGATTTGGCATCGTTAAACATTCACTGAGAATTTTTTTCTCGCTCCACCTTCGAATTTAGTGTACCATTACTAATTCGACGAAAATCCTAATAGGAGTTCCAATTTGATGCTTGACAGAGATTTCTGAAAAGGCCATCATACCCACGAAACTTGAATGGATTTTAAAATATGACCCGCTTTTGGCATTTAAGTATCTCCATTCGTAGACTAAACTCTTAAAGGCTAACTAGCTATTTCGAAGAAGTACTACACCGTAGGAAATTCAATTCTACATTTAAAATCGTCATACAGAAATCCGAGAAAAAATCACTTATTTTGATTATTTCCCTCGATGCGAAATACCGATAATAAATTTTTATGAACAAGATATTCCATCAAAATTCAAAGCATGGTAAAGTAATAATTAAGCATCTCTGAAAACTACGCGTGCACCATTTTATCGAATAGATTACGCGTCTGAGTGTTTTCGTTAAATTAACGCGTATGCACCGGCAAATAATCTTTCATTAAATAATTGCGGCGCCCTTGGATCGTTGAATTCATACACCTCGTACGTTTACGTGTTTAAACAGCGAGCAAAAATAAACGCATCACTGGCAGAAGCCAAACCTCGGTATACCGCCGCGCGTTCTGTTTACAGAGAGCGTTTACCGCGTATTAAATCCAAGTGCGGATATTAAGGGGTGCGCGTATAAAAGTTCACGCGGCTTTGTAAAATTACGACGTAGCCCCGAGAATGTACACCCTCGCCAGGCAGAGCTCGTAAGCCTTTCGAAAAGCGGGCGAACGTGTAAATCTTAATAAAAATATTTACCCGCATTTGCGCCAAGAAGAGTCCCACTGCCGAGGAATGTGCTTTAGGATTTCGACTTTTTTATGCAACGCTCCATACTGTCGCAAAAAAGAAGCATCCACGCGGTATTTTTTCCCCAAATCGACCACTGTTCTTTCTATAATTTGGAGAACTACGTAAATCTAAAAGCTAGCTTATGTCGTAAATAAATATTAATTATAATATATTCAGTACTCCCTTTCCTTTTATAACGTGACATTACACAGTAATCGAGAAGTCATTTTGCGTGTAAAGAATTAACTTGATATTTATAACTTGATACTATTAACTTGAAGATATTGTGACTATTTGTGGATAGAACGTCATTATATTCATAGAAAATAGCACGACTCACACACAAGATCATGTTATACAGATTGTATTTTCTAAAAATGCATAGACGGACTTTATTTATTCATAGAAGAGAATTGTTAATGCGTGACCTTCATTTTATTTACGAGGGTTAAATTTGACGTTGAATTCCGTATTTTGCACACATATTATACAATTAGCATTAGACGTTAGTATATAATACAAACTTAGTCATAATATGTAATATATTATACCTATGATTATAAAACTTTGATATATAGTGCCCTTCATCTCGCTTCACGTTTGAGCAATCTTTAATAACTTTCTGTTAAAACAACGTGGCATGTATACATCTCCCGTTATGTTGAACGGCTTTACTTCGACAGTATTCCACAAAATATCTATAACACTGCAAAAATCATAATTATCAAAAAATATACATAAAGTTAACGTGCATTGCGGAATAAAGCCATAAAGATAACAAGGTAAATGGTTTAAACAGAAGCTATAGCGCGATAAGCATACATACAACACACGCAACACGGTTTATAGTCAACTGTCCTAAACTTTAGTGTTTTTCGCTCACGCCTAGAAAACACGACGCTCTTCGCTACGAAATTAATCGCGTGGAACACTAGTTAGAGTATCAACGAAATCTAACTTTTTCGGTATAACAATCGGGTTTGCTACACCTTGCTTTGCAGATTGGATGTTCAAGAACGTTCCTGCAAAGTCCGTCGTCTCTTATGAGTACGCGATCATTATGATAGGTCGAGAACCCACGAGCTAGTCGTCTCGCTAGGTTGCTCGATTAGCGATGTGATCGGAGTTGTGTCTAAGTCTCAAGAACGGAGATGCTTTGAAGACTGTGTTCGTTGGCGCTTGTGTGGCGACCGACTGTCTAGAACGAAGTGTGGCTGACTTGAGACTATTATCAGTAAGACGCTTTGATTCCCCAGGGAAGTTCAGCCAAGTCTTCTCGGGCGGAGTTTTAGAGGTTTTTCGTAAATGCGTGCCTCCTATTGATTTTCAAAGGTTTCTGCACGCCCTTTCTATTTCTGACAAAATGCAGCACTGCCTGTTATCGGATTGCCCTTTATTGGCTGTTTTAGAAGGTGGAGTGTGACGCAAAACAATGAAAGGACACGTGTGCTTTTGATGGACGAGAGTCGCGTCTAATTTGTAGGGACACCAGATTTTTGATTGCTTAAGTACCTCTGGAGTCAAGCTGATGCTTGCGTCATGCGTGAAGAATAGGGTAGGTCATGATGGTACCTCTGGACCCTTGAAAAAACACAATAATGAACCCTTGGGTTCCTCGCTTGACTCTGTTTATTGATGCGCCGCAATGGCGTCTCTAGTGGCCGTATTGTGTTGTTGTTTGGGGAATCGCGAGCAGTGCGTGCTTGAATCCGGCAGTGTTCATTAGAACCAAGAGACAACCGAAGTTTGTAAGAAATCGTGGAATATCACACATTACTTCGCTTACTAAACATCCCGCTATCTTGATTAACCAATGAATTCTTTTTTATTTCCCTTCACGGAATTAAATAGTTGACTTTTTTTTTGTCGCTTTTCTTGAATAAACCACCGTTTTCCCTTTCATAAACGGAAATTTTTTAACGAACGGAAAGGAAGGGAAAATACTTGCTTTTTCTTTAACACCAAACAGCCATATTTGAAAACACACAAAAATTACTTTCAGTTCGTGTGATTATAGTGCTGGATTTTCTGAGATAAAAAAACAGAGGAAATATCTCTTCTTTTATGTAAGAGACATCAATTGTTTATGCAGATATGCATATATCTAACCTCTTTGCTTTTAATGATATTTTCAAGAATTTGTAATGTACCTATATCCCATTTCTTTCCACGCCATTTTTCTTAATACCGATTTATTCATCACCTTTTTCTGTACATTTTTCTAATATTAATTTAATGTTATAATTTTTATTTATTGCGTATAATTGAGCGACGCACCAAATGGTTACATCACCCACAAGAATGGTTTATACAGGCGGCCAAAAATGCCAAACACTCCACACGATTGGATGGAAAAGTAAAAATAATTGTGGAAATAAATGTTCTGTGTAACCAAAAAAAAATTACAAGTTCTTCAAACCATCAATTGTTTAAGTTATGCACTTTATTATCGACAATAATTCAGCGCTTGAACCCACTTTTTAGCACTTTTTCATTTCTCAGTTTACTTAGTCTCATTAATTGCAACCTGTACACCAAGATAATAGCACACGCTTAAACAATAAACTGTACGTTAATTTATTTACTTGTACATAGCCATAAACACGAGCAACTCTAAATCACAAAACTAACAACAGATCCCAATCTCGAATTATTTAGACCTACAATTCGCCGATTTCCTTTGAAACGTTTCATCGTGACGGATCATACATCACACTTCTACTGAAATATGTAATCATCTACTATATTCCTACACCATTTTGACTTCAGCTCAACCCTTACCTTCTCTGTGTTGCAGATCCTCCAGCTGCAGATGAACGACTACAGATACCATTACATGTTCACCACGTTTGTAAGTATAACGAAATCACGAAGCCATACGAATCACGGAGATTAGATATTCGCTGAATCTACTAATGAGACCCGCCTTAATGCTTCCCCCGTTACTTCCTTTGTCAGACGCGCCGGTTTCCTACCCAGAATGATCCTTTGACAGACGTGACTCGAAAGGCAAAAGCGGTTCAATTTCTGGTTGCGATGCCTCAAATTTCCTCAGGCAAGCAGAGCACTCCGTTCGGTTCTGAGTTTGCTCAGCCGGCCTTATAACCCGCAAACAGTCGCACGCAAACAGGCATGCGTGTGCATCCCACGAGTGACCGTTTGCACTCGAGTGAATCGAGAAAATCGGCCTACGTATCCGGATTTAGTAACCGTGGAAATAGTCTGGCCAATATACATTGTTCTTCGCGTTACACGACAGGGAATAGAGATAGATATAGAGAAGGGGGGGGGGGCGAGTATATCGATAGATTTTTGCCATGCCATCGGTTTTAAACGTTTTGCAATCGAATACAATACATGGAAAATCGGACTACCTACCTGAGTTTAATCCTTTTCAGCCAGAGTTCTAGTTTTGTAGTAAGAATATTAAGTTTTGGAGAAAGACAATTTAGAGGTATTTGATCAATAGAAGCGGATTATACGGATGATGCCAAATGGCATCATTGGGCTGAAAAGGGACAAGGCGTTTGATTTCGTAATTGTGTGAATGGAGTCTAATACAACTCGCAGCGTCAAAGGAAATATTTATAGATTAAAAAAGGAACAGAAAGGAAGAGTTTAATTACAATGTGCATTACTGATTTGGGAAAAGTAAAAAATATGCACTCAATTTTATCGGAGAATTAAGAGCGAGCGGTTATATTTCGTTTAACAGAGTAATATTCGACGCTTATTTTTTATTCTCTATTTGTTCATGTGGAGTTAGAATTTCTGTTGACTAGGTCGACTTTTTATGTGAAATAACCATTTTTCTCCACTCATGCGTGGTTTAATTATTAAATGATGTATACATTAGAAAATTAAATTAAATTCATATTAGAAAATTATAGTTGAATGTAATGAATTAAACCGTATTAAAAAAATGAGCGTGGAAAAAAAATCAGCCCTGGACTCGAATTAAGTGCCTTTCCCGAAGTAAAGAAGTGTATTTATGTATAAGCATTTGTAATAATGTGGATAACATAATGAAATCGCAAAAAAGAGCATATGTACAACAAGAAAAAGTCTCCAACGTGTTTTCTAATAGATAACAAATATTATGTATTTTATAATCATAACAAATACCAGTTTATTATTTTTTTATTTCAGCATTTCTTTATTTTGCACATCATTCATAATAATGATTCATTTTTGCCTTCCATCCTTCGATGCTCTATATTCTTTAATTTTATCTTCGTCAACCCAATATCTATCATTGGCTTAATATAATATAGCGCAAATTTATTTAACAATACACTTATTGCATCTGTAAATGTTTCTTTATCTTCTAAATCCATTCAATTTTGTTATCTTTAAATTTAGACGCACTTATAACAGCAGTTCGTACCTGCCTTTGACTGTGCAGAGAAATATCCTTTATGCGCTCAATACATTCTATTGTCGCTTTATAGCGCTTTGTGATCTCTCTTAAGATGAATCATGAGCTTTCCCCGACATTTCCCGAATACATCAAGCGTTCGACTATTGTTACTTTATTTTGGTTTTCCTCAGCATGCTCATACCGAGGCTCCGCCGTTCTTGTTCTCTGTGCAGAATATTATCTCCTATCCGCATACTTTCTGCCTTTGTACGGTACGCCCGGCTGAAAAAGGACGATTTAAAGCGCACAGCATGGTCTGAAAAATGAATTACTTTTCCACAATTAAAATTCTTCTACGCTCGCAACATTATAATTTTCTTGGTTGCCCGGTTAATCGTTGCAATTCATTTTAATTCAGAGTATCAAAATATTTTGTACAATGTTATTTAGCTTAAAATTGCCTACTTAGAGATTATATCGATGTACAATAGATTTGTCCACGAAAAAGCCTTTGCGTGCAAATACTTTTATACGTACAGCAGATGCTCGACGATTTCTTCAACCGTAATGGATTATTTTATTATTATTGTTTACGGATGATACTTTCATTCATTAATTATGTATATGTGTTCTATTAAGGAAATACTGAGACTAAATACTTTCCTTATACTATTCCGTTGCATTTCTGGCATATGTCTTCGTCGATTTACTTTGTTCTGCGTATTTCAAGCTAATAGCCGTTGATGGTACGTAACAAGATTTAGAGGCAGCTCGAAACATCCAGGCAGAATACTTCCTGTAGGTGTAAGATCTTGCGTGTACGTTGGCGCGTAACAAGCAGTGGCATTATTAGTATACGAGGCACGAAGCAAACAATATAATTAGTCAACAATCCCCATTATTACATAGAGGAAAACATCGTCGGATACGTTGGCCGATAATTTTATATATGTACGTTAACGTATTGTTCACAAATTTCATAAAGGAAGGTTGTATAACGTTGATAATTAATTTCTTACAAAAGAAAAGTAGGCTCGCGCTGATATCAATGAAATTGAAGAATTTATTTATTAATTTATTTATTAATCAATTAAAGAGTTTATTTATTTTCGAATCACGCGCTGGTGGCCGTAAATGATTAATTTTCTTATACACAATGGCGTTCTGTTGATTGAAATTCTAATTCCACGAAATCAGATGGCGAATTTAGAATTATTAAGTGTGAGAATTAACTGCTCGCTGAGACTAATAAAATTCATGATTTCTCTTGAAAAAGTATGAACTTATAACTGTAGCGAGTATAACCGTAATTATAGCCGTGGATATAGGACCATTTATGAGAAAAATTCGTATCAAGTGCTTGAAGAAAAGTTGAAAAAATAATCCACCATTTCCATAATCGTAATATTTGAATCTTCTGAACTTGCGTAAAAAAAGTTCTCGGAAGGGGATTTGAATTTGAGATAAAAGAATGTCGGGGTTCCTGTGACTGCCGCTTTGCCACAGCAGTGGTCGAATAAAATATTTCATTCTTCGAATACGTAACGAATTCGGGACTTTTTTATTTTTCACACATATATTCACGTGACAGGCTATACATCCATGACCGTATCTATGGTCACGGTTACTGTGATATAGACTTATTGCCTTGTTTAATATACAAATTTAAGACTTTTTTTGCTATAAAATCATTCCAAGATAAACGATAGTATAAAATATTATCAGTGTACGCCTTTATTTGGTTTATCATTTGCTTCAGTTATCTACGCTTTATTTAATTATCTGTTAAAAAGCCCGGATCTATGACGTCCCTATAAAATACTCTAAATCCACAGGAAGTTTTTAGATGGATGTTTGAAATCACTTTCGAATCTTGCTCTGTATTAATAACAATTATTAAACTAGAAAACTCGTTAACAAAAAAAAAACAAGAAAATTTATTCAAAACATTTTGGTAACAGGAAGGTAATACAACTATTTAAGAAATAAGTGTATTTTCATTTTTTGCCCAATACGACGAATAAACAAACATAATGCTCAACGGTTCAACCAATATAAAAATTGAAAAATATTAGAATTCTTTCCATCATGGAATCACCAACAATACCCAAAAAGTATCGTTGTCGACATTAAGAATAATGTACCCCAAACAATTACGATATTTATTTCATTTGGATAATAACAATCAACAGGCTTATTTCAGAAAAAGAAATGATCAACAATTTATTGTAGGAGCAAAATAATTGACGTAGTAAGCTTTTCCCTTGTACAGAGCTGTCGTACATCAATGCAATTTCGAAACAGGCAGGTGTTGGATAATGAACGTGTTTAAGCTAATCGAATTTTGGCCGCAAAATTAATAAACCAATGAATGTTATAGACACTCACGCGGCATCCAGTAAGCCAGCGATAACAACAATATCGAAACGCACTGCGGCGTATTTGACAGGGCACAAACATTGACCTCGTTCACGATCAAATATTGACAGGTTACACCGGCAAGAACCGGTTGTAGGCTGTGCGATGTGTACCTAGAAGTGACATAGATTTATTTGTCAAACTCACCGCCTATTATCAGCTGCTCTTCGTATCATATAATTGACAATTCAGGTACGCAGGGACGATGCGCAGCGATTTCTCCGTGTTCGCTCGCGTTTATTAAACCAATCGAATATTTTAATCATCCAAAGTGCCACGCCTGCTGGAAATACTTGAACATTGGCTGGATTTTCTGGAATGCAAATGGTACCACCTCGAAAATTCTGATCGATCGAACGAGCATTATACATTAATTTATCAATTGATTAAGGTTGATTTGTCCAAATGAATCACTCGTTTGTGGATATGGGATAAAGCGTCGAAAATATATCACTTCATTGAGTAATAATGACGCTTTATCCCACTGTTTGCAACTTACAATGATACTACGTTCGTTCGAATAATTAACCTTTTGCGGTTGTTTGTTCACTCTCAACCACCAAAGCATTTTTACGGTTCTAGTTGCTTGTCTGCTCTCAGCCATCACAGCAAAGAACCATATTTATCTTATATTGTATTCATTTCATCTTAATCTCTATTTAGGATGTATCAGTTTACTCTTCCTATGAAAGAATATAAAATGCTAAGGAACCTATTCATGAACCAGTACGGTGCTCGTATCAATTGGTGATAACGACACCTAGTATAAACAAAGACGGTTGTCTCTCACTCGTCATGCAAGACAAGCGCGGAATTCAGGATACTATTTTACAAATTGTGTTTAAGCGTAATTAGGCATTCTTGCTTCTTAGGATATTTTAAAAATAATACTCTAAAATAGCAATAAGAAAATTACCGAAAGAAGTGTACCGTGAAACTGAAAATAACGATGACAAGTTTTATTTGGCCTCTTTCAACACTGACTTTGAGATAGAAAGTGATAACCTTAATAGTGATTCTGATAGCGACATAGCTTATGTTTGTTCGGAAATTGGTGGAGCAACTTGTAGGTGATTTTCGTGCAGGAGCATCTTGAAAATCAGGAGGACCATCGTCCTCGGATAAACAGGAATGGCTTAATGGCAAACCACATACATTGCGGCACTGTGCAGATGTAAATAGTAAAGATCGTTCTGTATATTTAATCAGAAAAATCAAGGGTAGAAGACGCCAAATTAATTATCTTTGTGACACATGTTCTCGAAAACCAGCACTTCATATCGCAGACTATCTTGAAAAATACCACACGATGGAGAACTATAAAATATAACTTTTATTTAAAAATATTAGATTAAAACATATTATTGTATAAGCATATATCTAAAGTTTATAAGAGGATTAATAAATTTCGCTTTTCCTTCATAATCTTGCATATCGTGCATTACTGCTCGTTCAACGGAAATTAATTCTGACCAGCATGACACCTATGTATAAATTTAATACCTCCGCAAAGGGTTAACATAAATCAGGGCAGAGTCACGTTTTAAATGTAGACTAGACCTAAAATATCGGCCTAATATCGCGAGAGAAGTAAGAGGAATGGAGTTTATCGAACAGAAGAATTAGAAATTCGCCCTCGACCAAACGAGGACGAGAGCTTCTCTCCAAGTTGGTTTACGATGCGCCGCTTGAAAACGGGGCAGTCGTATAAATCACTTCCAGGGGACAGTGGGCGAGTTGAGCTGGCCGTAATCGTCGAGCGATATCGCAATTCGAGGGGCAGACATTCGGCTACAGTGCAAACCGAGAAAAAGGAAGGAATTACGCCAGGTGGAAGACTATGATGCCGATGATGCCACCGAGGCGTGAAGGAGCTTTATCTGCAGATCTGAAGGACGTGTCTTTATCTGCGGATATTTGAAGGATGCGTCTAATCTTGTGTCTTAATACTAGATCTACCAAGCCAGTCGCAATAACTGATCAGTCGCTTCTTGAAAAAATCGTAGTGCTCTATAACGATGCATTCTTTGAGATTTTCCATGATTTTTATGCAGTATTTAGATCATCATTTCGATTTACTGAAATTTCCTTTTACACTCTTTTTTTTAAAAAGATGTATGTGATATTCTGAATATACCCAGAAAGTGGTCGCAGGTTCTAGTGTTAACAGCTGGACGAACAATGTAGGGATTCGCAGAACGAGCATATTAAGAATGACGCGATTAATCAACTTCGAGAATACTCGTATAAGGATGAGTAGAGTTAGTAAATTTCGACGTAGGTGTAACCGAGTCCCGGTCCAGTATACACTGGTTCGATTTTTTTCTACGCCTTTTCCTTATACGGTTCTTTTCTACCTTAATTCCATTACTTCTCCAATGTTAATTCAATTGATTTATTACTCCTTTTAATTATTTGAGCCACACAACCGCGAAGAAGAATTGTTTCCCACGTTCAAATATTAATTTGGTCGACAGAACATTAACTCCAGGAGATCGGATGGGGAGATTACTACAAAGAAGGAATACAGATAAATGATCGCTATGACCACTCAGTATCAGATGTCATTAGAAACTATCAAGCAAAGGTCAAATGACAGTAGTTGTCGACAATGAAAAATAAAAAAAAAACTATCGAGTAAGAGAGGTTAGGAGTACGTTATATTGATAGGTGTAATAGAAATTAGGTTTGATTTAAGCGGTCACGTGTCAGATTTTATACTTGCAAAATGCTAGTATACATACCTATTTAATGGATTTAATTACAAACTGCGCGACTATGTTGATTGCGTTCTAGTAGTTCTAGATGTAGTTGGTTGCCATTAATGATGCCATTGATGAATGACCTAGTAACCTTACAGTTGAACTTTAGCATAACTCTCAGAATGTAATTAGATTTTCTGTAAAAAAAAAAAGTTTGCCTCTTTCTTTCTGAAGGGCTACAAGAGTAACATTTTTAGACATTTTTGCAATAAGGTCATCTCTTGCAATTCACGGTCATTTTCGAATAGCGACGAGTGAAAACGATTGGAGCAATGGGAAAATAAAGCGCAATGGTGCTGCCTGACACGTTTCAAACGTATTTTTGCAAATATCCCTGGCAGTCAAACGGTTAAAAGCAAATTATACGTTCATCGCGAGAGACTGTAAATAGACCGCTGTTCCGCGTGAACAGGCAAAACCATTCTTCCGTCAGAGGTTGCAAAATATACCTGTACCCTATATTTGTTCAACCTTTAGGAATTATCGACACGGTTTTGAAATAATATTATACGTTGGCAAGCGGCCGCTCTAAAGTGTCCTCGTGCTACCTCCTCGTTTCTGTCTCTACGAACCAGTTAAGGGCAGAATTTAGTTTTAAAAATTCTGTTCAGAGTGTGGAATTAAAGTCAAGCAATGACGAGTATACACGTCAAACGTAGGGCATATCGTTCTATTATAAATTTTACGAAACACGAGAAAGGATAACATTTTTATTCGCTAAAAAATTAACAATTCATTTTTGAAAAGGTTGTGATTATAAACTTAAAAATCGTCAAAAAATGAAATATGTAAACAAGAAAAAGTGAAGAAAAAAAATAATTTTAAGAATTTCTATCGATTTCGGTGTGATATTTTTCGAAATATGGTACTACACAAAGCAGCGCTTTGCAGGTCATACACCAATATCTTGACTCCTTATGGATTCCATTTTTTCAACAGATAGCACATCTTTGGAGAAGATTTGCTTTCAGTTGAGTAGCCGGTATAAAATTGGAGAAACGTTTTCCGGTGAGCCGTGTAGGTTTTGTGGATGTAAATTTTCGGCCAATATGGGAAATTTGGGTTTGCTGAATTGAATCACCCGCCTCCGTATAAAATACATAACAGCTGTATTGATAATATCAAGGAAACATACCACTAAATAATATTCCTATTACATTTTATTAAAATTTCGAGGTTTTATAGTTAATGGTGAGTTTTTATTTTACACGACGTATATACACGTCAACCGCACCGCAATAGAGATTTGTGTATACACGTCAAACACGCTTAATTGGTTAACAAAACAGGCGAGGGACCCTCAATGACGAAACGTTCAGATCGTTGTGCGCATTAAATTCCCCATTCGTTAAAAAAAAACTCTTAGTAAGTACCTCGAAATAAATTATGACCGAGTTAAAGTCCACTTATGGATAAGTGCTTCGCGAAAGGTGGTTGATTGCCTCTTAATTCTCCCCACGGTCTCGTTCGAGAGTTTCGAAAGAATCGAAAATTTTTCACGAGCTTCTCAATGTATGTAAAATGTCTTCCTCCTCGCAGTATTCCTTCGGCCAGATATTTTCCTATATTTGGGTGCTCATTAGTCCGTTCATTAAGGAAGAATAATTGCAACATGGCGGAAGCTGATAGTTCAGCAAAAAACAAAGGCCAATTAGCCCATTCCTGCGAAATTCACATTTATCAGATAAATGATCATTTATTTTGGACGGATAATAGACACGTTTTTTATAGTATATCAGACACGATCTTTATTATATGTATATTAACCTTTTTCAGCTCAAAGTGTTATTTTTGAGTAAGGTAATTAAATTTTGAAGAAAAACGATTAAGAGGCACTTGATTAATAGAAACAGATGATACCAAATGGCATTATTGGGCTGGTTAAGACTTAACAAGCAACTCCATTTAGATTGCATCCAATTTTACATCACACTGTTATTTTAGGGTGATAAATTTGATCTTCCAGGATATAGAGACGTTCGATCTGGAGGATTTTAAGTACAACAGCGTTAATATGACTGCATTCCGATTGGTGGATCTGGAGGAACCCAAGGTAGCCGAAGTTCTCCGGCAGATGGAACGTTTCCAACCCATTGGCCATGCAATCTTGAACAAAACGGGAGTTATTCAGGTTTGTAGGTGTTTGAGCAAACTCTGAGGTTTAGTCTAACGATTTCTGAGAACATCGAAAATCAATTTAATATTGCATTTTAAGCAAAGTATTCTCTACGTTTTTTAATGTTGTAAGCAAATGTTTTAATAAATCGACCAATGCTTATATAGGTACAGTACTTATCAAGACGAAACTTATTAAATAAAGAAAGCTTTAACGTGTTAAAATGACAAAAGAAAAAGTTTATAACGTTTTAGCTGATGTTTTTATACAGTAGAGTCTAAGGGAAAAAAGTGGACAATAATGCCCTATAATTTTTTTAATAATGAATAAATCAAGGTGAATACTTTATAATAAATTATGGACTGACTTTAAAAGCATTTATTGAGGAACGATAAAGATAAAATGTATCCATTCTCCAACTTTTAATTTATTTCAATCAAGTATTTGTATTTCACTTCCAAACGCGTTTTCTTAATACGATACATATAGATATATTCAGTATTGTACATTTTTATTATTCTAGAAAACAACAGAAGTACATACAATATAAGACACGAGTACGTATTTCAAGTCGACGATGCGTGAAACCGTGAATGATGCAGAAATTATGTATTCGCTTTTTAAAGACGATATTGATTAGGAAAATTGGACGTTTTTGCACACCAAAGGAAACGTATGTTTCAGGCAGAACCAGCTTTGGTCTACGACAGTGTGCAGGTTTTTGCTCACGGTTTGGCAGCTCTGGACCGTAGCCATGACTTGAGACCGGCTAATTTGTCCTGCGAAAAAGAAGAACCTTGGGACGATGGCCTTTCTCTCTACAATTACATTAATGCCGTACGTACGTTCTGTAATATTCCCAGACTTTCATCCTGCGCGAAGACAAATGTTTTCGAATAAAAAACCACATATTTCTAAATAACTTTTACACAAATATCTACAATATTGATAACAATCCAGGATTATAAAATATCCAATGAGTCCAATGCATGAATTAAAAAACATATTACGCACTCAGTATAGTTTTGCTCACACAGCAGAAGTCTCCTTTGGCTTACAAAAAAGCTTAAGGTTTTTATTTGCATGTATTAGCTTATGGTAAATATATACCTTATACCTATATATACCTATATACTTAAGGTAAAATATTTGCATGTATTAGCTATTCTTGAAAATTACCTTACGGTATATGTATGTATAAAGTGTTAGATTAATAACTAAAATATCGTCTATATCGAACATTCGTCGTAAAAATGTTCTTTTTTAAATTAATTCATTTCCTATAGTAAGCTAATTAGAGAAAACATATTTTCATTAAGTTTTTAACTTTTATAACAGCCAGTACGACATTTAGTTACAAGAATGAAAACTAAAAGTTTCACTGCTTAGGTAGAAATAAATAAAAAACAAGCGTTCCAGAACAGAGACAATGGTAAATAATGGGTTAAGGTCAAAATTAATATCCAAGTACGCTCTAATGACATTAAAGCACGTAACATCGTTTGAATCAAGATTGCAGGAGGATACCACCTTGTTAGGTGTAATTTTGATCCACGGATATAATCAAGCCCGTATCTCTCAACATATTTGTCGAGACTCGCGACAATGTTATTTCCCTACGTCTAAATCAAATCTTGGCACATCCTGACTTAACTGGATTAATACAATACAGAGATTCTCAAAATGTACCAAAGACAATCTACGGAAGCAAGGGCTTTAACCAAATGGCAGACTTGAGATGTAATTTCCATGTCACGTTCAATGCCTAATTTTGGGTCATAGCGTGGCAAAATACGATAATTCTCAGGACTTCAAGTGGATTCAGAACTTCACAACGAGATCTTTAGAAGTACATGAGTAGATGTCACTTTAAGATATTCATGTTTATGTTTAATCGGCCGTTAATCGTAATAAATCCTATATTTTATTGTTGGAATGCGAAAGTGTGTCAATGAGAATAGTGAATGTTTGAAAAAGTGAAAGTGCGAGCAAACGAGGAGAGAATGTTACGAATATAAGGCGGCAGAAGTGGAGTGATTAGAACGAAGTGCGTGACAGAGATTCGGGGTGAGAGGTTGATTCAATGAAAGAAAAATGAAACGGGGCAAAGTGCATAGCGGAGTTTCCAATTTCGTATTGTTTTTAAAGACATACGTGAACATCGATTATGCGCGTGTGTGTAGATAAGAGGGTGTTGGTTTGGAGATAAGCGAAGTCACAGGTCAAAGCAGATCGAGGAGAATCGGAGAAAAGCATAACGAGAGCAGAAATGGAGGACAGAGTCGAAAAAGAATGTCAGAGTACAGCGATCGTACAGCTAAAGTATTTAACAATAATAAGTGTTCTTATATCAATACTAAATCTATATAAAAGACGGTTAATAGACATTAATTTTATATTTGATTTAAGAATACATGATTTGTATCGAAATTGATATAAATCAATCCTCTCTTTCGTGCTTAAAATTTGTATTATGTACTTGGGTAATAGGTTATATAAATTAAGACGAAGTACATACTTGTGTTAATTTTATTTGATTAGTCTGGAAAATTACATGAATATTTTATTTTCACGCTGATTTTCTTTCTTTGTCTTTGATGCTTTTTTATGTTTTCAAAGTGTCAAGCATTAATGTTGACACATCGTTTCCTTAAGGAATTTTTTGTTGCTCCTCTTATAATGAAGGTCAATGGAAGAAATTTTATTCGATCTGGAAGCAAAGCAATAAAACTGCTTTCATTGACTTTATTAATTAAAAGAATTGCTACTTTTTGTGTTGATAAAAATTTAACATGTTTGCAAATACGGATAAAGTGGCGGGTGTTAAATACTGCATGAAAAATTCATTTTTTTCATAAAAAGTCTCGCATAATATCCAGATTTTCAATTAGCAGTCCCATGGAAAATTAATGCGTGCAACGTGCGACGAAATTTATACGAAGCAGGACTCCTGCGGAACTTTTAACGCTTTGATTGCGCATTTGTATCCGCTATGATACCGCATTAAGCAGATTTGCTCTGCACATGCCACGAGGATATTGCCTCTGATTTAAAGCATTACGAGAGAGTAGAGAAAATTAAACGTGCTCGCCTAATTGCACGGATGAAGCCTCGTAAATATTGAATTTTAGATTTTCGTTTATCCGCTCATCACGAAGTAACGTGATTACAATTTTTACCACGTAACTGTCGAATGCACATAAAATGCAACATTATCGTTCAGTTTACTGCTCGAGTTGATCCTTTGCAAATGATATAATTATTCGTCATGCGCATTTGCAGTTTTGAAAAACGTTTTGTACATTCTTCTCATAATCATATGCATCAATATGAACTTACATAACTACCAGCCTTATTAACATAGACAATATTTGTATTATAAATAATTTCTTATTATAACTTCTTTACCTTCCATATCAAATAGAGTGTCAAGAGAGTTTAAATTATATTTATTCACACTACATCTATCCTTCGCTGTATATTTTCCACCAACTTTCTTTTCCTATCCCAGCTTTCTTGCTCATCTTAATTAAACTTAACATTTTAATTTGTGCTGGTATATATTTTGATCTTGGTTCTCGTGTAATCTTATATATATAAAAAGTATACATAATTAATATTAATTTATAATTTACAATTAAAATATTTCTTTTATTTACTATTATCCATAAATCACACAAAGTAATAGTTTACTTGATAGTAAAACATTTAGATAAAATACTAGTATGAAACGAAACGATTACATAAGTCAAAAACTGTGATATAAAACTACGTGCTGTGTATCTTAAATTTCTAATAATGGATGATTAAAGAAAATCGTCCATCAACATACACTACTCCTATGCCTTAGTGTATCTGGACTTCATCAAATGTTAACGAACAATGTCGATCGACAGAAAATAAACAAAACTACGGGCACTCAGTGCTTCATCTGCGCGAGTTCAGTATTGTTTTAAAATCAGCAAGGCGTAAATTATATCAATGAACTTAAAAAAGGGTTCAAAGGCTCACAAAGAGGAGCGACTTTAGGCGTCTTACGGCCGGCAAAATGGGCGGAAAGACATGGCGAAAACTTATCAAACGGTACAATGGCGGCTTCCTGAGACGCATCACGCCGCTCTTCTCCTTTTCGTTGCGCCATTATAAAGTTTCTCTTTTTCCGGACGGGCAAAGAAAATTGGACGCGCCCGCCGAGAAAAGTTTAGTCGAGTCGACGGAATAATCGAAGACGTCGGAAGCCGACAGGCGCGGCGCCGTGACAATTTTTAAAATTCATTCCTCTCGAGAAAGGAAACTCGAATGATATCTGCCTCGTTTCACTTCCCCCCTCATCGTTACTCCAAGTACAATCCATATTTAAAATTAATCTCGTTTCACGACAGCGATACAAAGTTCCACATCGTCTCAAGGCTGTGATATATCCAGAAAATGAAAGTATCCATATTTGTTACGCGAGCATCGTTATAATGTGAATACGTTTCCAGGTTGTTTATGATGCGAATTTATTTGTATCATTTGGAGATCTTGTGCACGTTTAAAATGTGTATGTGCATTTCGGAAAAAAAATATTGTTCCATTTTGTCTATAAGACAATAATTAGTATCTATATGTATATACTAATAAATAAAACATATATTTATTTTATATTTTAATACTAATAATCAATAAGTATATTATATATAAGATAGTAATTATAATAAGGAATAAAGACAAATATATTAATTATATATTCTATCACTTATTGATTAATGGTGGTAAAACTTACTTTTGCACATGTTATCATTGCCAAGAAGCAATTACAGTAATAGGGAATCAAGGCGTCTGTTAGGTAAAGTGTTTTTCAATGAGCTTACGTAATTTCGACCGCAGGAAGTATCCGCGTTGCAATTGCAATTCAAGACCTGTAGCAGTCATGCTAACAACATCAGGAGCGTCGACGTTCAAAAGATAGGCTACGACATCTTCTCGAGATGTGGACGCGCTCGCACAACAGTAACGAGGCGAGAAGTAACTTTTGTAGTTTGACTGTGTGAGTATCACAGAAATGTTCCCGAGAAAACATTCAATAAGTACAAAACAGCTCGATTTCACGTTTTCTTCTTTTGTGTCGCGTCGTAGAATTCCAAGCAGTCAGATCGCAATTCTGTTCTGTTATTCCACGTTATTATCTTGTTATCCAAAGCAGGAATGTATAGCACGATTTGTTCACGTCCTATAGATGATAAACAATCGCCTGTGCTAAATAATAACTGAGCAACAGTTATCGCTCGCAAAGACCAATTGTTTAATATATACACATAATTACCGAGCAAGAAAATAATTAGGAGGAAATATGATTAATAGTTTAATTTTTTCTTCGTGTGAAATGTTATTTAACACATTGATTATATGTTGCTGAATGAAATGAGACTAAAAACGACGTCATTTCCATCATATTTCTTTTTTTGAAATTTCTCTATTTGAGTAATGAATTACTCAATACGTATTAAATGTACAAATGTGGTCGCCGATATATTGTCTTTGGTCTCATTTTGATCGACAAAATCTCACCAATATGTTAAAAAACGTTTCAAATTAAAAAAAAAACCAAATGAATAAAGTTGATGATAATATTTTTCAGGCTCGTCTTTAAATATCTGGCTTGCTTCGCCTCGTGTTTGCCTTCCCTCTATTGTCTGCTATTCCCTTTGTCTGTCTTTTAACTAGGCGTTGCCTCAATTTCTCGAAAATGTGGGATTGTACCTTACTTACCTACTACCTAACTTAAATGAGTAGTAGGTAATTTAACTAGCATTCCAACATAAAAGGGTCACTAATGGAGACATTACTGTAATCATACGTATAGTAAAATGCTGTTGATAAAAATATGACTCATTAAAAGGATTGAAATATATACACACACACTATGAAAACTATTGTTGACAGATGGAAGTTGAGGTGTAGTAACTTGTCGTCGTACTTCTTAACTTTCTACCAAATTCCCTAACAAATACTACTGGCAAAACTCGACTTCTCTGAAACTGGGCTTCTGCACTGCTCACACCTTACTGTCCTCAAAGTATTCTAGTCACGCATTTTTCCACACACAAACACACACACACGCACGCACGCACACACTTTCTTATGTTCGACAGCTTAGGACACTCCAAATTTCTATGCACCTTGTATATATTATTTTTATAATATTTTATTATTATACAGCGGATGATGCAGCTGACCGCCTCTAAAGATTAATTATTACTACGATAGATTATTTCTTACACTCGGCGCACAGGAAATCCCTATACCGAGGAAATACCCTGAGCATCGTTCAACATTCTCGCGCACCATATATATGATACCTTTTCTGTACTATAGCTATCAATATTCGATTTATTTCATTACCCATTTTCCGCTAAACTTAATATTTTATGTTATTCTGAAAATAATAGGTTACAAGGTATCGTATTGGAGAAAAAGTTCGTGGCGTTTTTCCCGATAGACGGCGTCAATTGCAAATAACTCAGAAAACACAGATCGTCCAGACTATCGATAAAAATGGCGAAACATTGTCTATAATAATGGAGCATATTTGGTTGAAATAAATTAATTGTCACTCTATAAGAAAATCAGTTTAATTTCATTAAAAGAACACCGCGTATTTTTTCACAGACCCAATATTTCATGATATATGATATATATTAGTCTCGCAAATAACAAGGATAGCAGCTGCACGCCTCTATGGCTTGCAACCGTTCGGTTACATATAGGTCAATCGAGGAATTTCGAAATTCAAAACAGCCTGACTCGAGCCTTCTTCGTCCCTAATATCCCCAAAAGGGTGCACTTTTCGAGGGGTCCTGAGGAAAACAGAATTCGAGCATTCGAGAGCATTCGACTCTGTGTGCAAGGCGCGTGAAGAATGAACGTACCGAATCGCGGTACAGCCTATACTTTGAGAGTGTTTAGAAGCGAGTGCCAGTAGTTAGAGGCATTTTGACGCAAAACGTTGCGCCCTTCGGGAGACAAACCGTCTCCAGGGGAAAATCAGGAAAACTCCTCATCCGTAGCTGACCAGTGTAAGCGCGTCAAGCCGACGAGTCTGCCAAGCAAAGCGGCACCCCCTTGTCTCTGGAAAATCTTGTAAAATTTCAATTCTCCTGCAGCACACCGATAATAGTACACATTTGTTTACAAGTAAATTGCACACATTATTTTGAGCCATTCTCCGCCTTACACTGGCCAGCTCGCGTGAGCGCAATACGCAGCCGTGTTCTCTTTCTGCCTCTCTCATTCTTTCCACTCTTGTTTTCGTAATAAATTCAATTACATTGCACCGAATTACAAGTTCTCTCGAAACATACATACTCTCGCCCAGTGCAGGATTCTCATCTAGATTTGCGTGTCCATCCTCGAACCATTTGCAGGATTTAACCTTCTCCTCTTTTCCTCCTTTTAATTAATTTTCAGCACCCACCGCCAATACCATTTGGTTTAGGCCCTACTGTTCAAGGTAGCCTCCGAACCACCAGAGCTACAGTATACACGTCACATGGAAAAACCTCTGGCGATTTCCAAAACCTCAAAAACCTTCAAAGCCATCACCATATCCTCTATGCTCTCTCTCCTTCTTCGGGATCTAACCCAAAATCCAAGGCTGAAGATTGTTTCCAAGCTTCATTATCACCAGTTCTGCCCCTAGCAAAAACACACTTTGAACACCCTTCAAAACTCTCGCGCGGCACATACACGATCGAGGATCCACACGAACGCAGGCCTCGTCCAGCGATTCCCAGGGACCCCTCCGAACGCAAGGCCGAGACTATCTGCTCCTCCAATAAAACACACGTAGCCTTCATAAAGATCGCGGCTGGGATATCTCGGCGGTGGGACAGGAAGGAGGGAAAGGCCGCGGGTGGAAAGAGCAACGGGCATTATTCGGGGTTATAAAATGTACGTCCACCGGCGCCATAAAACTTCGCGGCAAGCGCGCGAGGGGCGGAGGGGCCGGCGGAGAGGGGAGGAGGAGGGGAGGAATACGCGGTCGTGCCGCGGCGATACCTGTATTCCCAGCACGTGTAAGCTATCATCGCTATACGTGGATAACGGAGCGGGCGGACGTCGCGACGCAGGCTCTGTTACTGAACGCTTGCAAATGGATTTATGTCGGCCGCGCCCGGGACATAATTCACTCCGGCGTCCTACCGGTTTCCAGGGTTGGAGATCGGGCTAATACGTTCCCGCGAGTACCGCGGGCGTGCCTGCGTGTGCGTGAAGCCGATGAGAGAGGAGCCGAGAGAGGGAGAGGAAGAGGATGATAAAGGGAAAAAGGGGGTGCGAGAGAAGGGGGGGGGGTTAAGGCGAAAGAGGGAGAGAGAAGGACGGAAGGATAAAGGCGAAAGAGGATGAGAGAGAGAGAGAGACAGAAGGATAAAGGCGAAAGAGGGAGTGCGAGAGAAAAAAGGAGAAGGATAAAGGCAAAAAGAGGGTGTGAGAGGGAGATAGAAAGATAAAGGCGAAAGAGGGTGCGTGCGAGACAGAGAGAGAGAGAAAGATAAAGGCAAAAAGAGAGTGTGTGAGAGAGAGACAGAAGGATAAAGGCGAAAGAGGATGTGCGAGCGAGAGAGAGACGAAAGGATAAAGGCGAAAGAGAGAAGGATAAAGGCAAAGAGAGGGTGTGAGAGAGAGAGGCAGAAGGATAAAGGCGAAAGAGGATGTGTGAGATAGAGAGAGAGAGAGACAGAAGCATAAAGGCGAAAAAGGGTATGTGAGAGAAAGACAGAATGATAAAGGCGAGAGAGGGTGTGTGAGAGAGAGGTAGAAAGATAAAGGCAGAAAGAGGGTGTGAGATAGAGAGCAGGAGGGAGGAGATGTGCAAGAGAGTGAGAGAGAAAGAGGCAGTAGATGAATGGGGGGGGGGGGGGCAGAGGGAGAGAGAGATGGAGGGTATTCTGCTGGCAATTAGCGTGCAAATTTACCGGACGAGCTCGCGAGTGGTCCGTACGAGCGGTGAAAATACGCGGCCGATGGGCTGGAAGCGAGGGAGTGCGTGCACCGTGGATGCCAAAGCCATTCGTACCGCGGGACAGGGCACACTTTTGACACGAGCAATCACGAGGCATCGCGATGGATTTAACGCGGCCACGCGGCGGTATTCGCGAGTGCCTTTATCACCGTGGAAACGACGTGTCAGCTTGTTCCTCGGTAAACAGCTGAGGGATTTGAATCGGGGGGGCATAAGGGAGTGCTAATGGAAACGAGAAAGGAATGATAACAAGGATAGAGGCACGCGATCCAGTTACCCGAGTGTCCAATTCCTTTCACGCCTTTTTCAAAGATATGACTTAATTCGCCATCTTATATCGATGATTCTCAATTCCATTTAGGTCTCAACATTTTATAACCTTAATTATCTGAGCCACGCATTAGTGGTAAGAGACGTTCTCACGCACAATGGGATTCTATCGACTGAAATTCGCATTCCAATATAGCCAGATGCGGAATTTAGAAATTCTAAAGAAGTGTGAGAACTAAGTGCCCGTTAATGATCAATGTAATCCACGCAGGTTGTCTTAAGGATGAAGGCAGATATAAATCGCGGTTCATGCTTGGAATTAATGCGTGAAGACTTCTCTATCCTGATCATTGAGTATTAAAGAAATGCAAGGCGAAGTTGATGAATTTGTGATCTGCTGCTGAAAATACGCAGTTCTACGTACAAAGGGTACCATGGCCATTCACGGCGTAGGACAGAACGCACTTTTGATACAAACTGTTGTAAGAGTTTATGCTATGTCTATTTAGTGATAACTAGCACTATATGGACCGTTTATTTTGAAAGTGGTGTAAGTCCATTTAAAAAAAAATGAGATATCACGTGATTTATGCTTAATTTAGCGTCAACTTTTTGTTTATAACCAGTTAGTATTTAATACCTTAAAAAATACCAACGCTTTGTTCAATTTAATATTGGCCGATAAAAGAAATTCCGTAGCCATTGATTATGAAAATAGTGTAAGTCCATATCGATAGATAGATGATAAGATCAGTGGCTACTGCTTTTTACATTTATACAATATACAAGCAGAAACATTGCCACACTCGGTAATATTAACCGATATTTTTTGATCGACAAATATGCTAACCTTTGATTTTCTCAAAACAAGAGAAAATGGACTTGAACCACTTTCAAAATAAACGGTCCATATTTTGATTTCGTTTGGGTTTCGAGCACCACGTGCTGTTAGGACGACGCAGTGTGACGCGCGATGTAAAAAAAGAAGCAGCGGGCAGTGCTTGTCCTATCGTCAGTATGATCACTTATAATTCCTTGAGACTAAATATACAGAGCGATTCTGTGATGATGTTAAAAACTTTCAGGGAATATTAAGAAAGACATATGCATTAATCCTGATATAAGGAACCTTACTTCGGAAACGTCTTCTTCACAAGTGACAGGCAAAAATTTTTTTGGAGTACCTATGAAAGTAAAAGTAGAAAAACGTACGAATATCTGTATTTTATTTCTCTGTACTTACTGTATGGACAGCACGCTTACACAAACCGTAATTACAGTATTATGTGAGGTATTCAAAATGGTGCCCTTCAACCCTAATGCAGGCATGACAAACAGGTGGACAAACAACACGTTTCCGGATCAAGATTCCTTATATCGGAGTAATGCATTTATCCTTTTTAGTCGTACCTAAAAGTTTCTAGCTTCATGACGAAATCATCCTGCGTATATGCATAGTTTTTACATTATTGTGCGCTGTGTAATAATTTACACGGCCTTCCGAAGAATCCTAAGTGTTTTATCCTGGTGTTATATCGTTTCTCTATGCCTTACAACTCCCGAAGTGGAATAACAAACTATTCACTTTTGTTCTCACGCTGTCACGAAGCATCGCGAAGGATTTAACGCGGCCACGCGGTGATGTTCGCGATTGCCCGTATGGCCCCATAAACGACACGTCGCTCGTCTCGTTTCTCGATAAATGACTGACCATGGCGGATATAGAGGCTATACTAAGTTTAATACAGGGAATGAAAGCAGATAGAACTCAAGTATAAAGATAAAAGTGGAAAAAAAGCGTAATTTATTTTTTTATTTAACGTTAAAAAGCTCTTTTATCCTGATCATAGATATATACACAAAGTATATAGGGGAAAAAAGAAGATGAGGTACGTCAAAATGACGGAAGTAGAAAAAAAAAGCAGACTTTACTCTGGACCTCTCGCCGTGCAAATATCCTGATAGATAAAAGCTCCATTTTATAATACTATGAGAACGAGGGCAGACCAGCTTGATCATACATAATTTAGTGCAGAGTAATGCATGCGCATACGAGTTTGCCAGCAGCATTCGTACCCCGGAACCGGGAGAATTATCGATGACAATAGAAAGATGGTGTGCTTCATGTTGGATACTGGTTTTGTGCCTTGGGATACTAGGGCGGTCCTTGTAATTGGTAAATCCAAGAACGAAAGGGGACGAGGTTTAGCAAGGTGTTATTTAGTACGGTTGATTATATTAACGTTCCTTGATGCACGTCGACGTTTGGAATATCCTTGCAGGATTCACAATAGATCGCGACTCAAAGCATAGCTTGAGGCTGAAGCCTTGGGATTAATTCACTATAGTGCTACGAAGCTTGCTTAGCGCGATTTACATATTTTGGAACGCAGCTGATAAGCACTATACAGCGCGTCTCGCACAACTGGAACAGGCTATAATGCCTAAACGGTTGGAAATGGAAGATGTTAAAAGTATGAGTTAAATGGTGTCAAATGTTGTATAATACGTGACTCGTGTCAAGCACTTTTGTGCATCGGTGCATCGGAAAAATGCAACTGTACTTTTTTTTTTTTAATGAAAACCTATGTTGTTAACTACACCAGTCGATGCAGTTTCTTTAAGTGCGAAATATGTATTACTGTACTCTTCCTGCTGCAAAGCATATTTGAAAAATACTATATTCATATTGATTATCACAAAAAAAACTTACTCTCCCATGTTAATTACAATATACCAGTAATAAGAATCGGATAAAAATATGCATCATTCATTTCTCGCGTAAAAAACAAATTACGTTAGCGTACATTCCGCTGATTTTTGATGCCCCAATTTCGTAAATGCGAAAGAGGGGATGAAGGTGGAAATAAAAATCGATATCTCTGTGCGTGCGGGTGGATGCCGTATTTTCAAGCAGAATTGACCAACAAGGGCGTTATTTATAGTAAGAGGGTGTAGTTTAACGTCGATTCGAGAAAAAAACCGAGGAAGAAATAACGAGAGCGAATTGGGTCGAGCAATGGCGACGCTTATACGGAAAGAGGCTCATAAATTTGGTGCACCGTGCAAGGTTCTTTCTGGACCGCGGTTGGTAATTAACGCGAAAAATTTCCCCGAGCGTATCCGGAAAGTGTAGGCCTTTAACGATGGATCCTACGTAAATCAGGAGGGAAGGGAGGAAAGAAGATAAATTCAACAGAATCAGGATCGTGATTTAGCTGGGCGATGAGAACAAACTCCCTCGCTATCGAGAAATTCTGCTTTCCTCCTCGAAACAACCTGTGATCAACAGGTCTCGTTAATTATGGTTATGGCAACTGCAATTTTTAAACCTACATTAACACGTTCCTGGCACATTTTCTCAAGTACGTGTCGTAGCTCAGCATGGAGTATTTTCTGTTGCAATTAATTCAAACTCGATAGTCCAACATTAACAGTACCTTGGATTGTTTGAATAAATTTAGACATATTTATAGTCTCTTTTTATTCCCTGTTCTTCTTTCTTAAAATATTGTGATAATATTTTTTATGAGGTGAAATATAGAAACTGCAGGATTTGCATCGATTTTGATGAAAATATGCGCTACACGTTCACGTAGTTCAGGAATGAACAGTGTCATAACTATATTGCAAAGTAGATTTGCTTATCAGCTACAGAACTACGATACTGCAAGTGGACCATCCCAAGATTATTACTAAATATAAAAATATTTATTCATGGATAATTTAATTTCTGTAGTAACAAAACTACTGCCATTTGCAATTATTCATCTCTAACTAATCTGATACTGCTATTAAAATACTTATATCTTTCATTATAATACTCAGTAATAAAAATGTGTGAAAAAAAATAGTTTGCCAGTAAGGAAAATTTAAGTATCCAATTTCTAAATTTATAGTATTTATCACAATATAGCATTAACCGTAGTAGTTTCTGCGTCGTGCATGTCGCTTTTTCATAAAACAAAAGTTAATCACCGCTTAGATCACCTACACTTCGTTTATTCGATCGTAGTATCAATTTAACATACACGATGTATTCACATAAACGATATGCTCCCTCAAAAAGAATAAGCATACAAGCTACACACCAGTTTTGAATAATACAATTTCCAACATATTTCTAACATACATACGTATATCACGTAGAGTAATTCGAATTCAGTGCTTGATATCGAATTTAGGCTGGCGAACATTTCTGTTGCAGGCAGGTTTACACGGATTAACCGGACATATCGAATTCAACGAAGGCAAGAGGAACAATTTCAAATTGGATTTATTGAAGCTGAAGAAGGAGGAGCTTGTTAAAGTCGGCGAGTGGAAGCCCGGTAGCGGGGTTAATGTAACGGACGTAGGCGCCTTTTATGAGACCACAGCGACGAATATCACGCTTGTCGTCATGACGAGGGAGGTAAGAATCCTCTGTCAACGCGTTATTGATTGATGACACTATGGCATCAAACTACGTACTATGATCTATGATGAATTACCCGCGTTCCCGCCAAATAGTAATCGTGTCCAAAGATCGACACGTATACATATCCAAACACTATTATCATACCTATGATACGTTCGTCTAAAAATGTCTATAATTTTCTTCGATAATCGATAGTTTCCTTGGTTGTTGGCATTTAATAGCTTGCACGAATTCGTGACACGCTTTTATGTAGCTTTATGTCCATTAAAGGATTTAAAACTATTATGTGTAATGCACTATATATCCAAAAAGAATAAAAACGATTTTATATTATTGATCTGTAGTCGGTGAAACAAGATGATATTCGTGGTATGTAATAGAGAAGGCCGTGTAAAAATTAAAATTGCTACTGGTTTCGAGTTGTAGTAATAAATATGAGTAGTTTGTAACTGAACCCACGAGATGGCAAAGAGACAAAAAAAATATCTAATTTCTAAAAAAAGTGTTATATTATAATTATTGTTTCGAATCAATTAAGTGGAAACTATTTATGCTGTGTGATCCATGTTGAAGTGATTTATATCACTGCGCCTTGAAAATCCTATTGTCTTGTTGAATCAACAGTATTTGTGAAGATACAAAGCAATAATGTGATAATACATTTCTCAAGGAATTTCTGTAATAGAAACGTGTACATCCGTGTATATACACGTATACAGATGTCTATCGATTGTTCTCTATACAAGAAAACCGCTTCTTTTGGCATCGTGTTAAAATTGCTTTGATGCTCACACTTTTTTCATTAACATAAAACACATAATAAATACTCATTTACCAAACACCGGACATACCGCAATAACTTCTTAGAGTCGCAACAAAATCGTTGAAGTTTTTCTTGCGGACTTTGCTTCTTCATCTTACAAGTAACTTTCGATTTTTCCTCCTTCGAGAATCATATCGTGCGTGACGAACAAAGTGGCATCACTTGTACCCGAAGAGAATATCTCCCCCCAATTCCAACTCCATCCTGCTTTGCGCAAGGGTAGCGAAGGGAAAAAAAAAAGCGAGAAATTTTCTTCGAAGTAAGAAGTTCGCAGTTTCGTTTGGCGCGATATCAAAGGGAAATTCTGGCGGTCTAGACCCGCATTCGCCATGGGCTGCCTCCATCTTTCATAGATGAAAGATTCGTGGAAGTAGAGGGGAAAAAAGGACGAAGCCTTCGAGAGGGAAACGAAATTGCTTGTATCGGTGCTGAAACGGCGGCTTATTGCGCCTTCTTTGATATAACGACTTAAAATTTCTCCCTGAAAGCGGCGCACTTTTTAGACCCCCACTCCTCCTTTTTCCCCTTGCCATCCGCGTTACACCGGCACTCGCACCTTTGTTTATACCGACAATCGATCAAAGGTATCCGCTATTCCCCAGGAAAAGCCGTACGTCATGGTGAAGGAGGACAAGAATTTGACTGGAAATGCCAGGTTCGAGGGTTTCTGCATCGATTTACTCAAGTGGATCGCCGGTCAGGTTGGCTTCCAATATGCCATTCGATTGGTGCCCGATCATATGTACGGTGTTTATGATCCGGAGACCAAAGAGTGGAACGGAATCGTGCGTGAACTTATGGAAAAGGTGAGCACTTGCACGATTAGCTTATTCGAGCGAAGTTAAGCGTAAAGCAGAGATACTGTTAGAGGAATCAGCCGATTGATGTAAATACGACGCTACCTTTTGATCGCGATAACCGAGATATGATTTAACTCGCTATATATTCAGGCTTTCGCATTCTGCAGGATACGCGAACAAGATCATTTTTTAACGATGAACGAGCAGTTTATATTGAAAGTGGCCTAAGACCA
Source organism: Ampulex compressa (assembly GCA_038496175.1). NCBI lineage: Eukaryota > Metazoa > Arthropoda > Insecta > Hymenoptera > Ampulicidae > Ampulex > Ampulex compressa. The sequence goes on along the minus strand of JBCFXI010000338.1, from coordinate 92,304 downwards.
ATTGTCAATTATTTTTCACTAACTGTAGTAAGGTGTACAGAGTTAAGTTGGTTGTCATTAACAACATTTTGGGATTAAGTATATTCAGGCGATGGGATAATTTGGGATGTATATATTGGAAAATAGTGTATTGAGAGTACTTTATAAAAATATATGAGGAATTAGAGGATATGATGGACTTATTACGATATATACCCCCAAAGCATAAGGACTTCTTCAAATTCCTCTCGCATATACGAAATGCGTATGAGCAGTAAATTGTTATGTGATTTATATAGTTGGATTTCTTGAATTGCATAAATTGTGTTTTCGAAGTGCAGTAAAAAGATATAAAAGAAATTGGGTATTGTTTTTTTTCATTCGAAGCATTTTATATTATGTTGGACTTGGGCTCTTTCAAAATCTGTAACAAATCTAATGGTTAATTTTAAAAGTGGCTTAACTCCAATTGTAGCAAGAAAAGATGTATTATCCACTTAATAGTTGGCTAATATTTCAATAGGAATTATAGATTTAACTCTCTTAGATACGCTTAAGCAGCGTAATACATTGAAATCCTATACGTATATTTTCAATTTCATTAAAACACAAATTCTTAAATATCTCGATATGTATATAAATGGACTTAGGTCACTTTTAAAATAAACGGCTCAAATCACGATACTATCATACCGTACATTCTACTCATCCGCATAATTAACACGCATGCTCGAATTTCTCCGCGTCAGACCGCAAGATTAATCCTACAATGGCTCGTTTGTAATTGTAAATAAACGCGAAGGTAAATTTGAATCTCGGTAACCGAAAGATGACAGAATGTTTAAGAAATTTTTACTGCTGCTTCCTGAAACAAATACGAAATACAAGATTAACATTATACACGTTCATCCAGAGTTTCTAAAAACGTGGAATAAGCCTGTTTTTGGGTTGAAGCATATTTCCCACATAACGATGGTGCATTGAGGGCAGGAAGCGGGTGAAAAAACTAAGAGCAAGGCTGCATGCAAATAACCATTAGCAAGCGTACACCGACGTTGGATAAAGCCCAAGTGGTATTGCGTACATGCGTACTCAGGTAGCGCTTTTCGAGAGATTTACGAGTGCGTGGAATGTAAATGTTTCATTCCGCCAGTGCCGCGCGGTAGGCGTAGGTGTAGAAATTTCGATTAACCCTTAACGAACGAATGCTGCCATATTCGCGACATTATGCATATTATATTCCAAGAAAATCGAATGCCGGCATATTCGCGACATTATAAATATTATATTCCAAGAAAATCGAATGCCAGCACATTCGCGACATTATAAATATTATATTCCAAGAAAATCGAATGCCAGCACATTCGCGACATTATAAATATTATATTCCAAGAAAATTGAATGCCACCCTATTCGTGACTTTATAAATATTCCAAGAAAATCCAATGCCGCCACATTCGCGACATAACTGTTCTAAGTAAATCCAATGCCGCCACATTCGCGACATTATAAGTACTCCAAGAAAATCGAATGCTGCCATACAGGCGGCACGACGTGATATTTCAAGAAATCCGTTAGGTTTGGCGGCCGTTGCGCACGCTGAAACTAAGGGCGAACGGCAGTTGTTTGATAACGTCACGCACGAGACTCGCTCGAGAGCATTCTTCGCCGAGCATTGAGAGAAAACACACCGTTTTATGTACAGTACACAATAATACAAATTTATACACGCATACAACATTATATACATACATCCATTCGTTCATCTCAACCCCCATTATTTTTCTGTAATTTTCACTTCAGTATTTTTCTATTCACATACCACCCATTATGACTAAAAATGTCCACAAAATCCAATAAAAGCGACATTCATCGTGCACCTTTTCTCACTCTAGTAATAAAACGATTAATTCGTTAGGATTCCGTCGGTCCACTGGTCGCTGTTCTAGAAAAATCTCGCTCGTTTGTTAAGGGTTAAAAGCCAACGAAAATAAGGAGAAAAGGAGCATCGTCCGAGAGAGCGTCGCCGAAGATGGGAGCGGAGAAGTCAATTTGATATGTAAAGCAGCGCTGGTCGAGCGTCGCGAGCAGATCCACCCCTCTTCGTTTAAAAAAAATTCGTTATGCATACCGACGTATAACGATTATCTAATTTCGGCTTTTCCACCGGATAACAACACGCCCGACATTCTGATTCATGGGCCGGCCGCCAGATGTTGCGCGCGGGTCATTTGAATTGTAAAGGCCGCCGGTTATTACGAGGAGAAATTCGATGCGTGCCGATTTTAATTCGCTTCACTCGCGCCCCTAAGCCTCCGCCTTCGCGATATTAATTCCCGCGCTGCAACGAGCTCGAATGACCTCGGCCTACATTCGTTGCACATTTGAAATCTGCATTTCCGCGTTTCGATGCAACCGTTGCGGATTACCCCTTTTTACTTCTTCAGGGAGAGGGAAGTGAACGAAGTGAAATACACGCACTTCTTTTCACCCTTTTTGTAGTGCACATGGCCGTGCGGGGATGGATAATTAACTCTTTATACGCGCAACCGGGTTGGCTTCGAACATTCAGGTTTTTTCTACGCGAGGTACTTGTTTATTTCGGTCCCCACTGATGCTCGTTGGGTCTTTAAATGGTCTTTATTGCTGGAACGGTAATGATATTGTTGAACAGTCTCGCGGAAGCTTGATTTGTTTTCTTAATTGCTGGTAAGTCCGAGGGCATTTGTATTGGAATGGTCGTGCATCGTTTACTCTTTCCAGGACAATGATGTTATCTGACATCATCTGTATACTATGGTTGTACTAATCGAGTATCTTTATATTGTTTTTCTTCCAAATTTAATTTTCTTAGTAAAAAAGAATCGTTTGGGCTGGAAAGGGTTGAATATATTGAACAGATTAATTTTTATATTTTAAAGTAAATATCTTGAATTTCTTTGCTACTGTGTAAACGGAGTAAGTGAAAATTTGATTGTAGAAATATTATACGAGCTTTTTATTCATTACATATGAACAGTGATTGTAATGTAGAAGAGGAAATATTCATGTGTTACGCGTGCTGCTATATGTGTAAATAACGTATAACAATCATATTTAATTGAAAAAATTAATAAAAAATCCTGTTTTCTAGCTCTTCAAGCTCTTAATGAAATTAAGTTTTCATGCTTGTCACCAAAGTACTCCTTTGTTCTTTTTTCTTAACATCCTCAATAAGTTAGAAATTTGTATTTTACATAAACTTACAAAATTAATTTACAGTTATTAATAGGAAGTGAAATATTCAAATCAGATACTTACTTCACCTTTACTGACTAGCAGCGATAAACTTTGTCAAAATCTGTTACAAACTTAAATCCTTACAACTCTGTTGCAAACAAATATCAGGAGTCTTTACACGGCTGTTGCTACAACTACGATTTCTTCCAAATATTCTGCTCTGTATGGATAGTAGCTTTCCATTGAAAAAATGGGGGCTCCGAGAAAATAAGCCTCTAACATGGCGTTTTCAAAACAATCATCTCGTTTGTTTCAATTTCAATTATAACCCCGCCGGCTTCCAAGGGAGAATAAATATTGTTCTTCCGCTCCCAACGGTAAAACTTTCCATTCTCGCGATGTTCCTTTGCTTATGAGACCGCATTCGAAGTAGCGGCGACAAAGACTAGCCTTGCATTTTAAATCTCCCAAGGAAAACAAGTCTGAGATTGTCGCTAAAATGTTGGGGATAAAGGAAAACCGAATAGAGGATCATCCGTCGACCTTTATTAACTCTTTTGTGTATGCGTTTCACGGTGGAGAAATACCTGGCGGGGCGGAAGCACGAGATTTAAACGAGCACACCGTAGCAACGTCTAATATTCCGCAAAGCATTGACGCAGCGGGGGGATCGACAAACAAGTGGAAAAAGTCAAGCCATTAAAAGAAACAGCACGGAACGCAGAGAATCCCCTTTTAGCGCAAAACAAGAAAAAAACTCATATGTACCGCTGAATATTACAGCCAACTCGCCTACAAAGCGTTTAATTCGTTCAGAGTATTGAAGCCGAGTTAAACAAAACCTAAAGGCAATATGAATCAGCGGTGCGCTTCCTGTATATCGGAGCCCAGATATCGTGCAAAACAAAGGAATGAGTTCCGTGTTTTAAGATGCGAATGCGTGCACAATAACGTGGTAGAGGTTTGATAATACAAATTTATATCCGTTAACGAGATTAATTTACTTTAAGCTGTTTTAATCATTTTGGGGCTTCATACAATATAGTTTCTATTTATCTCGGTCACTATACCGTGATGATAAATTTGTGCTATACAAAGGGAGCCTAATAAGTTCATTGAATCACGTTCACTTCTTTTTTTACTGTTTAATTTAATTTAATAAATCATTGAATTACTTTAATTAAAAAATCATGTTATAGGAGGGTTATTGCCACGTTTGCTCGCTGTTATATCGAAATCGTGTTCTTAGGATCCACTGCATTATTCTTTACACAAATTCTACAAAAAAAAAAAGCTTGTGAATTTTGTAAATCAAAAGCGTATCCTACGGTTATTTAATAAATAGCAGTGCATTATATTCTCTATTTTGTCCTCTTTTATAATGTACAATTGCGCAAGAGTCGAGATTGTAAAGTTTCGATGGAGCGTTAAAATCTTGAGGAAGTTTGGTTTATGGAGGATTGCACGGCGGATTTCAGAGAGGAAATTTTGTTCATCGATGCATCCGCCGTGCTCATTAATTCAAGCAACGATGGGCTGGAAGTAAAAAGGGGGCTTGGCGTTATTTTCTTTTCATCTCTAAAGGCGGCAACTCTTAAAAGAGGTACGAATGAAGCGAATGCCTTTTCTAAAACAGGCACGTTCGAGTCGGCATAAAGGAAATGGATTGTCGCCTCCAAATTGATAAACCCACAGAGCGAACTGCGATTGAGCGGCTGGAATATTCGTGGCTGTGGCGATTAAAATAAATGCAAGAGATGAATTTGTACGTCAAGTATAACATATAGCGCTTCCCAACTGAGGCACAAAAAATTATAAAATGTGTTTGCACAATCGATGTTCGTTTGTTTCTCGTTTCATTTTTTTTTTTTCAACTGAAATACTACTTAAGCTATATTTCAAACCGCTGGATTTATAGTGAACATATCAAATAAAAAAGTATCTGAATGTAGAGAATTATTTAGTGACGTGCAAAACTGAAATAATGTCAGAAATAATAAACTCCATATAACTTTTAAAGTTAAAATTTTACTCTGCACAATTTTAGTACTGTTTCATGTATCATGACCTTCTTCTTTTAGAATGTATTATCAATCTCATTAACTACATTAATGCATTTACATCTAAAATAAATCAATTACCGTATTAAAATGTAATTGAAATGATGTGCATCCTCAATTTTCTGCAGATATCGCTGAAATTTGTATTTATTGAACGAACGTGTAATAACAAACATAACCTTATGTCTAAAGCAGCCGTCTTTAGTATGAATAATAAAATAGTTTAACACCCATCAATGTTACACTAAGAAAAACTAAAAATTTATTGTTTACCAAAAAATCGCTATTTAGCTTCAGAAATAACTACAATGTCCTTTATTACGGAATGAGATAAATGTATTTTATTAATTAACGTAATACGTGATTATTTTTAAGTAAGTCTTTATGAACAGACGATTGTTAATGACATTGATTATACGATTATGATTTCTCAGGTAAGATTATTTCAATCTGCGATACTGCACAATTGATCGAAGACTCATACGTGCAAATTAAAGAAAAGAATTCCCGAAAGTACAGGCGAAAATATTATTTGTGTGAATTAATTAGTTCTTTTTCATGAAAATTAATTCGATTACCTTATATCATCGTGTTCTTCCCGAAGAATATTCAGGCGCAACCTTTACACATATATGCGCGAAAAACGCGCGTCCAAGCATTTCGCCTTAGTAGCGCCAGATATCTTCTCTGAATTTTGAAGATCAGCGGTTTATAAAAAATGCAGAGCAATCTGGCTCTTGTAAAAGGGATGGCGCCTTAACCCAAAAACTTGCAAAACCGTATGCAGATCGTCTCGAAGGAAGGATGTCGCAGACGACGTCGTGCGCGCTCGCTTATAAAACATGCATTTGCTATTTTGCAAAGCAAACATTTTGCGTATCTAGACCTGCAAACTGTCGTGCCTGACATCTAAGCCGCGCGCCAGTTTCTCGATTGGTACCACATCTCGAGAGAAGCTTTCGTCTTTATTCTATTCCCTTTACATCCGCATCACTCGGCCTACGCGCCACTTCCCGATAAATCGATGATCAAAATCCAAAAACAGATGGCGTGCAGATTTTTGTATACATATTATAGCTTATGTAATATCCACTTTTGTTAAGCCACGTAATACCTATTGACTGAATCGTTTCTCTAATGAAAAACGCCGATGAAATTCTCAACTAATTTATACATTGCAGGCAAGAAAAATGATATGAAGTAAAGGTATGATAATGAAGAAGAAATAATATTTTTATTAACATCTTCAGCTCGAGTGAGATTACTAGAGCTTTATTTTCAGTTATCACGTTTTGGTTCGAGATAGAAGAAATGATTGAACATTGGAGTTTTACCAATGATAAAAAACAATTTGAATTGTATTTAAAATTTTTCCTGTTTATTTAGATAATTTTATAATCACTTTCTACAAATATTGACTTATATACATATGTATCGTACTTATTCATCTCTCTTAAAGTGCTGCATGGAGAACCGTACATTACATGCGCTTTCTATTTTAATAATTATCATTTCATTCGCGCAATGATTATTGCTAAATCGAAACCGTGGTCAACAAATGTATTAATCGCTAATTTAAAACTCTGATAGAACAAAAACTTTTTATAATGCTTTCCCTTATCGATTTTCTCCAAATATCTAGATATAATAAATCAATATAAATTGAGGCTTTTCAAGCGAATCACGTATTTAAAAAATGCAGTATTGCGATGTTTCGATTCTAGCGTGAGATATTGTTACTATGGCGCAGCTCACACTTCAATATTTCAAACGCGGTGGTTTATGCGGTAAAATTACGACAGCTATCGATAACTCTCAATCTCGATCTCCTTTTTTTTTTGCAGCGTGCGGATCTGGCAGTTGCGTCTATGACGATAAATTACGCCCGAGAAAGCGTAATAGATTTCACGAAGCCATTCATGAATCTGGGTATTGGAATTTTATTTAAGGTGAGTCGCTGTCATCATTCGCATATTTCCCTCGTTACCTTACTCAGGTAGGACACCATGCCTATTTCTCTTGTTCAGTAGTATTTAATATCTATAAGTGGTTTTCAGTTTTATCCGCATCCTTCTGATTCTTTAATCTGTATAATGTATCGTGTTCTATATAAACGGTTTATTTTGAAAGTGACCTAAGTTTATTTATATTTAAATCGAGATATTCAAGAGTTTGCGTTTTAATGAAATTAAAAATGTACGTAAAAGATACTGATGTGTTACACTACCTATGTCTAACTAAGAGAGTTACATTTACAATTCTTGTTAGAATAATAGCAATTATTAAGCGAATAATATATGTTTTCATATTACAAATGGAATAAAGCGATTTTAAAAATTAATAAATAGATTTATTATAGAATTTGTTAAAGCTCAAGTCCATTCAAAGTAATTTAAAATGTTTCGAATTGAACAAACTTTATTTAATTTATTTTATATTACTTTACAGTATTTGAAAAACACAATTTATGCAATTCAGATAATCTAAATATATAAATAACAATTTACATGACATATTTAATCTCTGAATTCTTATCCATTGACATCTTGCAGAAAATTGTATATGGTTTATTTCTAAAAAACGCATCCAACATATTTTTAACCGATTTATTGTTATTTATTGTATTGAAAGTGTTGCTTATAACAGTTAAGTTAAAGTTGTACACGTTCGTACAGCCACAAAAAAACAATTAACAAATGGACTTAGGCCACTTTCAAAATAAACAACTCATATACAATATCTATAACGGTATATGCTATTCATAATAATTATCTATGTGTTCCACAATGAAAGCTTCTCGTCTCGTTATTCGTCTAGTTTCCTTTCACGTAACAATCGAAATGTGTGGTTCGTATGATCCGAATAATAACATCGCTACCTATTGAAAACGACGAAGACGCGTTAAAATGTGACGATTATATATGAAAGTATTATCTTTTGAACATATATTTTTAATGTGAAAAGCGCAAATAAATAATGTGTCTTATTCTTACAATAAAACTCGAGGAGCGAGTACTTGGATCTATGATCATTTATTGTTGATGATTTTCGGAATAAAATGTATAACTTGAGTCAAGCCACGTACAATATTAAGTGAGTCCAAGAAGAAAGTAAATATATTATACTGAGATAAGTTGGCTAATAAATAGATTAATTATAGCACAATTAAACGTACTCTTCATATACTTTTTATTAAAGTGTCTTAATTAAAGTACAACTAAATTTACCTTTTATGTATTTTTCATTAGAGCAATAAGGTACAATTTCAGATACTTATGATAGTTAGAATCGCTGTTAAGTTACCATGCATTCTACAGACTCAGTATCTATTCAAACAATATACAATTCTTTCACTCAGAATCGGTTACACGTTTCAAAGTTTGATAGTAGAATGAACACCCATCTACCAGCTTGTTCAATAAGTTCGCGATATGTAAATCAAGGCGCGAATTTTTAATTGTAAAAATTACTTTAAAAGCTAAAGACTTTAAAGTAAAAAGTCAAAGAAAAAGACATTCAACTAAAAGGACTTCAAAATTAAAAAACGCTTCAGACGATTGCTGACAAAGTCGCATTCAAATATTTTTCTTGCACGCGCCACCCACTGTGCACACAATTTCTTGAAACTCAAAACCTTATTTAAAGTATTCCAAAAAAATATTGAAATTTTGGTTGAGTTCCTTACGAAACATGAAATATGAAAATAACGTCGAAGTTTTAGTTTTACTGTTGACGAATGTACGCCACGAACTTATCGAACAACCTAGTACCGATGCAGAGTCAATACTATGCCAACTTTGGACGACTTATCAGGAGTAACGAATCTACGAGACGAGAGGCTCGAAGCGGATTAGATATATTCGCACCTGCGTTTTGTCTGACCGCGAGCTATTGTCCAAAAAGCGGCACTGGATCCGTTTTAATTAAAATCGTAGCGTAACGTAATTTAGGTGCCCTCCAGTCAGCCGACGCGGCTTTTCTCCTTCATGAATCCGCTGGCTGTCGAGATCTGGCTCTACGTCCTGGCGGCCTACATGCTCGTAAGCTTCACTCTCTTCGTGATGGCGCGATTCAGCCCGTACGAATGGAACAATCCGCACCCGTGTCTGGCAGAGAGCGACGTCGTCGAGAACCAGTTTAGCGTCAGTAACAGCTTCTGGTTCATCACCGGCACGTTCCTTAGGCAGGGCAGCGGGCTCAACCCCAAGGTACACTCAAAGAGGTGCTCCATTGGAACTACTTCTCTATACTCATCGCGACACCAGGCTGTCCCCTGTGCTCGCCTTACCCTCGATCGTCCGCGGAGAATAACTAGCTGGAAGGATTCCTGCTGCGTGCGATCCCGCTGATGGATGATCGTGCGCATCACGATGAAATTGATCTTGGATCTTGAATTTCGATGAAATCGATACTCCTCCTACCCGCACTTGTCGAGTATCGAATGAGAATGCTAGAAACTTGCCGAAATCGCAAGGATTTGTCAGAAATATCCTTGTGGATCAGTCCTGAGAGTTTCTTGGGGTGTATACTGTTTCGAGACTTCTTCGAAATCCAAAGTAACTCGCCGCTGATACTTCGCGATTCTCTGTTGATCGAACCTGGAGTTAAGGTGATACACATTTCCGGATTATTTTGACACTTCGCGAGGAGTATCCTTAAGGAATGGTCCTCGAAAAAAGTTGGCATATGCTGGTATTTCAACTACTTCCAGGCTTTTCTCCGTAAATCTCTCGTGGACACGTGTCTCCTGAATAAGAACAACGGTCGATGATACTCTTCACATATATTCCCCATATATATATTCCTCGATCATCGTTAGTTCATCTTAGGATCTAAAAGAGAAGAGATTATTCTCTAGTCCCCGAAATCTTGAGCTCTTATGGTAAGACACCACCATGAACACGGCTTTTCTTAGCCGCGCGAACAAACTTCTCTCTTCCTCCCCAACTTCCTCTCGCATCGTCGCAGTCGGGGGATCACCGATGCCCGGCCAAACAAAGACAGTCGTGCGCGCGGCCGAAAAACCTGCGGTAATGGCCCACAGGTTGTCGTCGGGCCGATTGTCGTAGGCCAACCGCGCGTGCAAATTTCCAGATTCATCGGACGCAACCCCAAATTGCCCCTCGCGCTCCACTTTCGGTGGCCGCGAGCGGAAGAGAGAGAGAGAAAAAGAGAGAGAGAAAGAGAGAGAAAAAAGGAGGTGCGACGAGCTGGCCGGTGGTGGAAGAAAGAGGGAAAATGGAGAAACGTATAACGGTTGAGCTCGCTGTACTCGGCCCTCCATTGTACTTCGTCCGACGGGCCAAAGAATAATGCGGTGCCGTGATTCCAGCGGCATAAAGGATCGCCTTGCGCGCCATTCAGCTCTGAATATGGCAGGGAAGCAGCCCGGACTGCACAAAGCTGCCATCTCTGAATTATTTTTCGCCAAGGAGCGAGGAAAAAAGTGGTCCAGCGGCGCGGAAATCCAGGCCTGAGCCCGCCAACGGGTTGTGTCCGATCGCTCCGATCGGCGGAAATGCGAGGAGATTGGAATGGACATGAGTATCGGCTGTAACGGGGAAATATGATAATTGCTTCAGGTATCCGGGCGCATGCCGTCGAGGCTCTTCTCGTTCATGAATCCCCTCGCCGTGGAGATCTGGTTGTCCATGCTGGGCGCTTACGTCATGGTCTCCCTAACGATCTGGATAGTGGCCAGGTTTTCACCTTACGAGTGGGTGGAGCCCACACCCTGTCCCAGCTGCAAATGTCCTCTGCAGGTAGGCTCCCGTCGAGTGGTGCAAGTTGAACAGGTTGTTCGACTATTCGAAGTGCGTCGGGGATGTTGGACCTGAATCGAGACAGGATAACGAAGACGCGCGGATCTTGAACGATTATTTTGCGAGGATACTACTTCGGCACTTTTCGAAGCGAATTTAGAGATAGCACAGTATATACGGATGCTTGTGAAAATAATGGACATCGTGGAATGTCTTGTTTCCTTCGAGTTTGCGATCCGATTAAGCGACTGGTACCGATCGACTCGAGAATTTAAATTTAATCTCTAGGAGCGCCTGCTCATCGATTAAGCGCTAAATCCGATACTTTTCCAATGTGCAAAGAAAGGAATCCTGTTCCGACTGGAAATTTAATAAGGATAGTACGTTGTCGAATGCTGGCTTAACGATTCTCGGGAGAAATTGAATTTTTAACGATAAGGATTAACCACGAAGGGCGTAAATTACGCAGTAGCACGCCTCTTCGACAATTAGTGGATTCGTAACTTACGTACGCTAGGAATAGCCCGTGTAATTGTCCTTGATATTTTGCACCACTTGGCGGGGGTCACGCTGTCATCAGGGTGGTCACGTCAGTTCTTTGGATCCCGAGAGCGACGACATTCCTTTGCCGAAGACCGTCAACGACTTTACTCTGGCCAACAGCTTCTGGTTTACGGTCGGCACCCTTATGCAACAGGGCAGCGACCTCAACCCCAAGGTAAAAAAGTCACCACGGAGTCGGCGACGATTGGAAATGTTTATAGAATCTCGTGAAAACTCGATGGATCTCGATTAATTTTATTTTATTAATGACTTTATATATATATATCGCTCGCCGGTATCCTAAGAAAGTATCCCAGTCGAGGAATCCCACGATTAGATATTATTCTATGCTACTGCCTCGTTAATGACATCCGTATACGAGATTGCGTATAGCGGTACGTATAAAAAAGGAATTGGAATGCTCGAAAGTGGTCGTTTAAAATATTTTTCGTGTACGTTTGTCGTTTAAAAAGATAAATACGCACCGAATTTCGACGCGTTTGGCCGTCGGTCAGCAAGGCGTGCACTAAGAAAGGTGCGTAAACGAATCGATACTATAGCGGTAAAATCCGTGGAAGAGGAACGAGTGCCCCAGGAGTTTCGAACGGTTGGCCGCGCGTCTATTCGGGGCACGAGCGTAAGGCTCGGTCCGAGGCTTGGTAATTGCCGGCCGGCAGGCAGGTATCCCGCAACGAGCTACGTCCGCAAACCAGTGCGGCCTGCTCCGCGATTACAGCCGCCTCGGTTCATTATTGCGGTGCGCGACTACCCCGTGATACGCGTAAAAACCTTTCATCGGCCGCCACTGGAGCCACGCCAGCGCGAATTAATTCCGTGGATTGTCCCGGTCGTTATGCGGAGACTACCAGGAGAGGCCGGGAAACGATAAGGAATTACGATGGAGCAGAATGAATTTGCGGGGACGAAGCGGACTCGATTTGCGTTTCACGCCGGACATCGTCCGCGGGAACGGCCGACGACGCTGACGGCGCGGATCGTAAATTACTCGTGTCGAGAGTGGCCTCGGTGACGTCGCTCGTACGAGTTTTTAAACAAGTCGCCGGCTATGCGGGAGAAAAGTATCTCGTCGTGTAACGACGATACACGCAAAAATGTTCGCCGACTCGTTTATGCGCGGTATCATCGTGGGACGGATTTGCTGGGTAGCTTCGCGTTTAAAGCCTTGAAAGGAATAGAGAGGTCGCGTGGAGCTCGTAACGAAAAGGCCTTCGGCGCTGACGTCTTCTTTTCCTCGCGATGCTGCAGGGGGGAAGTGGACGTCGTATCCGAGTTTGCGTCGAGTAAAAATATCCCAGCAGCTCGCGCGAAAGCGTATTAATATCGTAAAATGGCCTTTCGATCGAAAACGCCCGATAAAAATGTTATACGACGTCGAGGTAGCCGACGTTCTTCGTGGCCCTCGTCGTCGAGCTCTGTCCGGTTACCCGGACACCGAGGTCACCGGCCGGCCTGATGGCCTCTCTGGAAACGCGACAAACGGAAGGACCATTCGCCATTTAAGGTATATCATTTTCAAGCGGACCCTTGAATCTCGATTAAGCCATTCGTCATGGGTTCGCCGCTGGAAAAACACCTTGACGATTTCCCAATCGCGCGAGAAATAAAGAGATGGAGAGAGGAGGGAGGGGCGAAGGGTGGGGGCGGGGGGCATGAGACGATGGAAGAAAGTAATTAGAAGGCGCGAGGTAGTCGCGGACGATTATCACGATTGAAATATCCCGACGGATAAGCCGAGGATTTCTATCGAGAAGATCGATTTGCATAATCCTAACGAGGCGAAGGCGGAATTCGAGGGCGTTGTTCTTTCCATAACCAGAAGGTTCCTATCCGCGTATCGTCTTTCACTCGATCTTGCCCAGCGTCGGGAGATCGACCGTGCGAGCGTTCCTTCCTAACGGAGCCTCTCGAAAATAGCTACAGGGGTTTTGGTAAAAACTCCAAGATACCCCGGGTTAGACTTTATTCGGTACACGAGAGTCCTGTACTCCGGTTATTTTGGCAGGCCAAACGCGCGAGTCGAGCGATTACGAAAATACCGCTTTTCCGCGTACACTCGCTGTCGGTAATGCGTTTATACCTCCATTATTTTCAGCGAATGTATGTCGGCGGCCATCAATACGAAAAGAGGGCGGCCGAAATTGTTCGACCGACGTCGCGGTTTCGATCGATTCATCAGAGTCGTTCGTTTTTCGATACATCCATTTCGCTCGTTTTTTGGATCACGAATGATCGTACGCGACGAATGAATGGAACGTGCCGTTGACGTTAACCATGACAGACCGGTGGGTACACGTTATATCCGCGTATCAAAACCACCGACACTCGTTCCCGAGCGCCGGCCAGGATCGGGGAGAGGGGGAAAGGGAGGAGAAATAAGCGAGCGGTTGAGAAAGGACGGAAAGTTTATCCGCCAACGTCGTATCTCGAGTGTCGAGCGATTAAACCATTCTCCCGATTAACGATGGGCGAGGCGGCGGGGGAGAGCGCTAAACAAGTCGTTAGCGAGTTGCCGCGATCCTCCGGCGCAGAGTTCTCGCCGAGAAGCTGCCCGAAGTAGTTGCTCGAGCACGCGGAGCGTTCCCAGAATCCTTGCTGGGACGGAGTCTCGCGCTAGCGAAGCTAAAACCATGAGGAATAATCGTTTCGCCGATAGTGGTAGGAGCAACGTCGGTGTGAAAAGCCAGGCGGTAGCGCTCGAGCTTTCTTTCCACGTGACGAGAGAGCGGAAGAGGGAGAAATTACCGGCTCTTCCCCTCGATCGTACTTTTATCCATCGAAACAGAAATGGCCCTCGATGCTCGAGCGTCCGAACCCGCTTGGAAAAAGGACCAAATTGGCTTCGACCGTTTGATCGGCCAATCTCTGCGCGACCGTCCAAAAGATTCCCCCCATTATTCCTCGCCAGAAGTGCCTCCTCTCCTTCTTCGCCAGACCCGATATACAATAATTTCAACTCCCTGCCCAAATTCCACCGAGGACTCTCGCACGATCGGGAAGCCCCTCGGAACAGACCTCGACGCCGAGAGACCAAAAAAGGAGAAGGTTTATCCCCGAAGGACGCATTAACGACGTACGTCTCTATTAATCCTCCCGTATGGCGCGTCCCCCTTCATCTTCCTCCCGCTAACATTATCCGAGAACCGAGCAGGAGCTTCCGTTCCAACGAGTCATCTACGCGAGGATCGCAAATTTAATCCCTGATATCGAGACTCGACGCGATTTTATCGTCGAAGAGGGGGAAAAATTCGTTGTGCCGTTCGTACGCGACGAGAGCTTTATTTTGCGACTTTTTTCTCTCTCGGGCCGACAGCTTCCATTCGACTTTCGGTGCCTTCGAGCAAATCGCCTTAGAGCGACGCAACGCGAGTGCAGCCCGCTGCTGTCAGCGGTGTTACGTCCTCGATGCCTTCGATTCCTTCGGTTCTCGCATTCTCTGCGCCTAGTAGCGGCCTTTCCAGGAAATCTGGGAGAAGAAGAAGCGGCAGCGTGGCTCTCTTCTCCCCTGGTTAGCCCAACGCGCCCCTCTCAAAAGTACACGCCGTCGATATTGTTTCTCGTAGCGTGGCGGGGAGGTTTCGACATCTTTCGACCCCTTTGCGGATTTTTTCGCGAGGATATCGATGATACATCGCATATTCGCGTCCACTTAAAAACCGCGGGCTAAAATACGTATCGTATATCGATCAGTGTGTTTTTTCGGACAAGGCAGAACGTGAAGTGCGAGCGTTTCGGCGAGCGAAATTCCACAAAATTCCGCGACACTGGCCGACTCTCGTCCAGGAAAATGGTACGGAGCAGAAATAATCTTGGACGAGAAATATGGGAAGGGTGGCGTTAAGCGAGGAGAGGCAGCGCTCGCTCTACCGAGAGAAGTAACGCCGTAAGTTCGAGGGGAAAAAGTCCTCCTCGAGTTTGCGTCGATTTGTCAAGCGTAGCGAAACGTATCCGACTCTACGTTCCGTTCGAACTATCCCGAACGGTCTGTTCCCGGGGCGAGAAACCGAGAGGGCGAGTTAAGTCTATCCGCTTCCTCGTCCGTCTACCTGTCCCCAGATTCGAGTTCGCAGGAATGACGCGTTTATATCAAGCTGAAACACGCCGGCCCAACTCGCGAAGATCCACTCGAATGCAAATATAGGGTATATCAAGGTAGCGGTTGCACCACGGTACAACGTCCGTCCACGCGGTTTTGTCCCTCGTACACCGCCGGATGTGTACTCGCTTGGCATCCTACCCATTGCCACGGACCAGGCCACGGAATCCCCCCACCGCGAATCTATGCCTCGCGTACATCGATTCGTACGATGCGGTAGGAATACGAGTCTACATTTTTTTATCGATGCCTTTCGCACGCCTGCTCGATATATAACGTATCGATCTCCTCGCAAAGTAGGAGGGCTCTTTTACGATGACGAAATTCTAATTCGGTGACTCCATCGCTCGTTCATCGCTATATCGACGTTCTATCGTCCGACGGAAAAGTTGCTGTCCCCTTGTACCAAGGTGGGATTAAGCGGTAGAGAGAGTCCCGGCGCAATCGCGCTCGATTACATTCGCCCGAATTTATGAAATATAAGGAAAGGCGGCACTTAGGAACCATCGTACTCCTCTGTCGTCCGACCGTCTTTGGGAAGGAGCCTCGAAATACGAAGCCAGCGATCGGATACATCCGAGGCAGTGGTCCGCAAACTTTTTTGGCCGCCCACCACTAACGAGATGAAAACAAAAACGAATGGCGCGTACTCCCAGTCCATTCGGTAGAAATCTATCGCCATTTCCAATGTATGCCTCCTTCTTTTCCCGAAAGAGCCGGCAGGCGAGTGATTCGCGAGCAACGTAAATTACGCGCGCATTCGGCCAGCAAACGAAAGTGAACGAAATTACGGCAATGTTCGCCGACTCGCGCGGTCGGTCTTCTTCCTAGGACTCGCTTCCGATCGAGAATAAATTTTTCCACCGAAACTCCATTCGTTCCCTCTTGGAAAATTATATAAGGAAACTCGGCATGGCACGCGTTCGATTTATTATACGCAATTCCGAAGGAGGAATCGCTCCCCGAGCTCGGTGCGGAGTGCTCAGAAATAAGATAAAGTTCTCCGTATCTTGGCGGGTTGAAAGGAAAATTAGCTTAAACCAGAAAGACATCGCGATAGCAACGAAGTGGAACGTAATGGGATTGGCCGTGGAATTTTCGCCGGTATTCCTCTTCCTCGACGGTTCGCGACGCGCGAAAAACTTGGGAAGCCGCGCGCACCTTTCGAACTTTGCCCCCTCGCTCCTCCGCGGCGTTTAGCTCTTACGCCTTGTCCTCCGCACGGTCGTGGAAATAGAGAGCGGAGAAGTACGCACGGGCTGACGGTAGGCGGGTAAACGCTAGACGCGCCAAAGGGCTCGAAGGCCAGTCTTTTTCAGCGCGCGCGCCTTTGGTCGAGCGGGAGCTTGGAAATTTTATTCATCCCCGGTCGAGATATTCGATGGGAAAAGAAAAACTTGCCGAGTCGATTTGGCGGCAGTCGTTCCGACGCTCCCACCTTTATCGGGGCTTCCATCCAACAAGGGAATCCAATTTGCACGCAGGATTTCAGGAAGAATTGGCGCCATTTCATTAACGGTTCGTTTTTATAAAGTTACTCGATAATCGGTTCTGGTGGAACAAAAAATCGTCGTACCGGTGTGCGAAGAGACGAAGAGGCGCGAGGGAAAAGGAGATTGGAAGGTGACGATCTCGCGATTCTCTTTGAGGAATTACCGGGCCGGGGCGTGGGATGGGGGCGACGCGTTCGCCATCCGCGGCGGACCAAGAGTCTTCTTTACTTTCGGTACAGGCCGGCCCGGCTTTTCCTCGAAATTCCTCACCTTCCGCGCGCTTCCTCACCTTCGTGCTCGCACATACGCGACTAAAGACGCGCGCCAACGCGTACGGCCGGGACGTAAATCAGAAGCGTGTCCCAGAAACGGCGGAAAATAAATAAAACGACGCGCACACCTGTACCGAGCGACACGGGGATTGCCTCGCGCACTGGTGCACGGAACCGAGGCGCCTCGACGGCGTCCCGTGGCTCGCCTTTCGAAACGTCGTCCGAGGCTTCTTTGCCCGGGAACCTTCCTTCGAATCTTATACGGAATATCCTCCGTTGTAGACGCGCGCGTGAAAATGCGAGCTCGTTCGTTCATCGCCTCGCCGAGGAGCGTCATCGATTTATCTCGAAACCGATGGATTCGAGGTGGGATATTAGGAGCGTCCGCCGTGCCTCGAAACATAATACAAGGGTTTTGCTTTCGCGGATTTATTCAACGCGTACGATGTACCCGGGCGTAAAGCCGGAAGGAAACTCGGAGAGTGGGTGATTATTCCAGGGACGGTGAAGAGGGTCCGATAGGAGGGATGGGAGAGATAGCGTTTCTCCTTCGAGTGCAGGTATTACCATACTTTACGCTAGAACGTCTCTATTTGCGGAGCAACTCCGCGGATTCGGCCGAGACGGATGTGCGCAATCGATAGCGCGGCAGGCATAAATACGTATACACGGGATGCAAAACGAGCATAAGCCCCCCATGCCTTATTCATGAGGCGACGGCTCGTATTTTTCCCTTCTTTCTCCTCCCCCCTACCCCCTCGCGTCCCTGCTCGCTCTCTCTCCCTCTCTCTCCTCTCCTCTTCCTTGTTTTTTATTCTCGGCACGTTCCTCCCGATTCCAGTATTTTAACAGGGTTGCTTAGCGCGCGTAATTTTCCGTCAGCTCTCGCACCACTCGCCACTCGTAGGATTTCTCCGTATAAATACGAGGGTCGGCCGGTGCGTTCGCAATTTCGTTGCGTTCTAAATTTGACCTTAGCTCTCTCTCTCTCTCTCTCTCTCTCTCTCTCTCTCTCTCTCGCAAGGGGTGTAAGAAGATACCGAAGGGGGAACGCTTATCGATCAGCCGCTATAAGCGCGAATTCTCTCGCGGCGGAGGATTATGAACGCGCCAGGAAGTTTCGTCGTTCGTTCCTCCGCGAATTTCGGGCAAACAATATTACGCAGTCCGGATCTACGGTCCTGAATTACACGCGTACTCTCCTCGTACACTTCTGGCCACCTCCGACGCTAGCTTAAACCGTGTGCCTGGCTGAGTTATCGGTATTTGCACGGCATCCGCCCGCGACACACCAACTTTGCCGCCGAGCCGTTCGCGTTTGTGGAAGCGGTTAAAGATGACCCGACCTGGACACCCGTCGCTCTCGACCTCCTCCAGGAGCTTTACGCATTCCTCGCCCCTCGCGCCACCTCCAGCGGAGAATGCTCGCGATCGTTCCGCTCATGAGCCGCCGTGCCGGATAATACGTCTGGCTCGAAAAGTACGACGATAAGTTGCGTCCCCTGGAAAGCGCGCTTAAAACGTAAAGCAAAGAAACGCTCCGCGATATCTCGCGGGAATCGAGCCATTTTTTCGGGAAAATCTCTTTCACCGTTTGCCCATCTCGCGCTCCACGACGAAGCGTCGAGGACGGAAGGGCCGTCTAAAGCGTGTAATATCGACAGTGTCGAACGGTTCGTTCGTTTAACCCCGTCATCCCTTTCCGCCGTGTCGCGCGAGCGGCTGGACGCAACGTCAATCAAGGCGCGCCGACTGCCGCCTGGCAAAACCATTTTTCACGGCTTCCTTGCCGGCCTTGATTTCGAGTCGCCGCTCGAAGCGAGCACGGTGCACGGCGCCGATTTCATTTTTCGGAGTAACTCCTCGCCGCCTACTCCCCGGCCTGTCGGCCGATTCAATTTGCGGGCGCACCGGCCGAAATCAAACGCGGCTCGTTTTTGCGGCCGACGATCGACCCTTCGACTCGCTCGTCGGAGAGGAGGCGAGTCGGTGCGTGAATCGGTACGAATCAACGCGCTCCAGATTCGGAATCGGGGAGTATCGCGCGTGGGGGAACGAACGGTCGCAAGAGGCAAATGCAATTTGATTCATCGATCGACGTCGCCCGGGTAACGGAGACGAATCGACGTCACTTTGACGTCTTTTTCTCCTCTCGAGGGAACAACCGCTTCCGGTTGGTACAACCGGCGTAACTTCGAGGAGAGCGGTCTCGCATCTCGACCGATTCGAATCCCGTCCACGGGCCGCGATCGCGCCAACGGGAGAAACCGCATTGCTCCCGGCCACGTATCCGGAATTTTTCGACGGGACGTACGGCGGCGCGATCGATCGAACCTCGGCTGGACAAACGACGTCTTCGGATTCGTTATTCGAGGACTCGAAAGAAATTCCACTCGTCCAACGCGTCCGCTGGTTTATTCTCCAGCGGGGAGGGATTCGTCGGTATAAAGTCGCGCGGCACGGTACAAAGCGGGATGCCCGGTCAGCAAATCTGCCGAGCTCGAGTGGGAGCGTTTCGAGGAAAAAGCTCGCGTCGTAATTCGGTCGATCGATCGCATTAAAACCACCGATAATGCTGCGCCTTAACCGAGCCAACGTCCGATCGGCCGATCCGCCGCGGCGCGCCACTCCGGATTATTCCGGCGAGTATCCGGGGGGAGGGGGGGGGGGGAAAGGGGGCGCCGAAAAAAGGCCGGGCCGAGCAATCAAGAATTCGATACATCGGATTATTTTCAGGCAGCGCCGGGCTGCCCGGCAAATTTTCACGAAAACCAGCCGCCCGGAGGAGGGGGAATGGCGAAGCGTTTTGCATCGGCGCGTAAACCGTGCGTTTACGAGGAATATTTGCCAGAGCCGCCGCCATGGAAACGAACGTTGATCAATTCGGTGGAGCGGAGTTAACTCCCGACGCCGAGAGTCGATGCTCGCGCCGAGGCGACCTTCCGCTTGGAAATCGGCGAAACCGATTTGCCGGTCGCTCGCCTCCCTCCCCCTTCCCCGCGCGATCGATCTCTCCCCCGATAGCCCGTCCGCGGGATATCTCCTCGTCGATGCGAGGATGGCGCGGGAGGGCGGCCGACTTGCATGGAATTTCCTCGATGCCCGGGAGGGGGAGGCCGACCTCGGGCTTCCGGGCGCGGATCGCGAACCACCGCGAAAGAGAGTCGAGGAAGCGAGAGAAAGAGAGAGAGAGAGAGAGAGAGAGAGAACGCTCCGTCGGCCGTCGTGCCGGCCAAATTCTTTCCCCCTTGGCTCTCGTTCGAGTCCGCGATCGTCGCGAGCGCCGACAAAGGGAGCGTACGCGTCGTTAAACCGAAGGAGGAGGTGCGCGTCGCGCCAACTCCGCTCGAGTTAGCCCGAAGCGAATTACCGTTAACGCGTTAATACCCGCCACGAGTGGTAGGTTGAATTTAATCGGCAGCTTTTTAAGGGAAGAGGGATCGAGATTTATGACCGGCGCCGGAGCACCCCGGCTTCTGCGGTGGTCGTTCGAGGAAATTAACGCGTTTCGCGTTGATCGACGCCTCGGGTCGCGCGGCTCGACGGCAGAAATTGCGTAAACGTTATCGCGAAACTGCGCCCAGGATGGAGCGAGGGAGCGCGGCGGGAGGTCCGAACGTGGTCCGACTCCGGGAGGGGCGCGGGGCGAGGTGGAGCGAGGGGGCGGTAGCGCTGGCGGTGGAGTCGTTCGGCGGAGATCGGGTAACTCGCGAGGACCGTCGGGCACCCGCACCAAACTCAATTCCCACTCCCATATTTCTGCCTCGCGCCGAACTGGAAGATACATCTAGATAAATGCGGCGAAACGTGCCGTCCCCGAGCCGCGCCCGCGAAGGTTTTGTCCGGCGCCACCTCCGGAGCGGGCCCGCTCTCCCGACAGGACTTTTCGGGCCGTGATTTAGCGTCGCGAGGCACGTCGATGTCGCACGAGCCGCGCGGTCTTCTATCAGACCCCGCCACCCCCTCCCGCCTCCTCGCTCCGCAGGGAGATCCGCGAGCGCGCCCCGACTTTTTCCCTTTTATCCTCGAAAATTCCTCGGCCGTCCATCCGCAGAAGTATTTCCCCGCGCCACGATCGACGCGTAAAATCGAGCGACCGCGCGTCCAAATATTTCCGCGCCGAAGAACGAGAGCGGGATGTTCGTTACGATCGACGAAACGAATTCCTAATATCCTTCCCGGATACGACACGGCCGTACTACCCGCCTATCGCTTTGATATTCTTCGCGGCGAAACTCTTATCTCCTTCGCGAGACACCCTCCCCTCCCCCCGCTTCTCTTCCTTCCTCCTCCGTTCTCCAGGATTACTCGTATTTACCCTCAAAGCCTTCTCCCCCCGGGCGAAACAAAAGTTTGGCCGGCCGCCCGGTCTCGTCGAAAAATCTCCCAAGTCCCCGTTCGGCAAAAAAACGCCGAGCAAGAAGAATGGCCGGGGCGTGCCCTCCTTCTTGCGAGCGCTCGATCTACGAACGATCAGATTACGGCGCGTCTCGAGGCTCCTCGTGAAGGAAATTAATAATCGGGCCGATCTTAAGCGCGGCTAATTCACCGTCGAAGGACACGCCGATATTCGCTGACTCGCCCTCGGATCTGCCTATCGCCCTCCGTGACCCCGATCCCTGGATGGCGGACCGCGAGGATAGATAACGATGCCGATGCGATTAAAGCGCGCCCGTTTCGATACGCGCCACGTTTATCGGCTATTCGTCTCGTTATCGCGCCTCGCTGGCCCGGTTATTCGTCACCGGCCTCGAGGAGCGCGGACGCGTCGCGTCGATCGGCCGAAACGAATAGGCCTGCCGACCGACGAATGCTGGAATAGCCGCTGCTTTTTTAACCCCTTGCGAGATATTTTACCCGCACGACGGAAGTCGATTCGTTTTCGAATTAAATTCAAGTTTCGCTCGTAAATACGCGATGGATCCTCCAAGAGATCGATCGCTAGGGCATTCCTGATGATCGTTGGCAGCGAAGGAGCGGCTCGGATCCACCGAAAGGGGTGCTGAGAGAGTCGCAGAGTCGGCTAGGACGACGTTTCCATCGGCGACGAGCGCGCAACCGTCACGCGAGGTAAGGCTCTCCAGGGTAAGGGCTGCTCAAAGGGCTGGAAAACAAGGGCGGATGAGCACGGACGGGAGCTACGTTTTTGCTCGCCAAATTCGATCGGGCGTGTGCGGAAGCACGCCGCGAAGCAAACGCGCTCGGCCCCGAGGCAAACGCGCGCCGCTTTTTACTCTCCGCCTCGGCCCTCGGCCCTCGTCCCTGCCGCCGCCGCCGCCGCCGCCGCCGCAGAGAGTACGAATTACCTTTTGGCCATTTGGGGACGGAAGATCCTGATTCGAGATTTTCAGAGTAAATCGACGATCGAAAATCACGCCCTCTCGGGTAATTCTTATTAATAATCGCGAAAGGAAATTTATGACGCATTGTTCGAACGCGAGGTGCCAGAGCGTCGGAGTTATCCCGCAAGCGACACCTTTTTTCACTCGTTATTTAAAATGCTTCGTACGGCGAACGACTACGAGGCTATCGACGTGGCGGTAGAAAAAGTTGCTCGGCGAATTTTTCTATCAAACGCGCCGTGTGGCTGTTTTTCCCGGAAGTAAACATTTTAATTGATTTTCATTACAGCGTGGCTATGGCTCTCGCTCTCTCTCGACTCTCTCGAAGAGCGGTCACGGTACACCTTCAATGGGCCGCGATCCTTTGACGCGCGCGTGCCGATTGCATTAACCTCATTTACCCGGCGCGATCGTTGACAAATTACTACAAATGCGCCCGACCCATTTCTGCTTTCCCGCCCTTTTCCACTTACAACGACCCGCCGGATTTGTTCCGCGGTAAGATCAAATGCGACCCTATGAATATTCCTACGCCGCTATTACCGCGCGCACGTGCACCTCGCGTTTGCTGGCTACCCGTCAGCCGCACTCCCAATTACGCTCTGTCGAATACCAAATCGAATTAAAAATAACCGCGGCTCTCGACAGCCGGACACGCTGGGAAGTGAGAGATCGACCAAAAACTACGTCCTTGATTTCTGCTCTACGGAAATCCGCCGTCGAACGATGAAAGTGCGGAACGTTAATTCGATCAACGCGCGGTCGTTATGATCGCGGAGGACGCCGTCGGCTCTGCGATATTCGCAACGTAAAATCTCGGTACTCCGTCATCGTCCAGCGGACCTGGCGGTCCTAGCCTCGGGCTCCAACTTTCCAACGACTCGTCCACGGGATCCCGATGCGCGTGCTTAGCGCGAGCCTTCGAAAAGGATCGTTCCGCGATTCGAGAAGCCGGCGCGTGCAGAGCCTCGCAGAATCGGCCAATGTTGACGGAGCACTCGGCCGTTCGTGTCGCGTTCTCGGCGCGAGTTAGCGCAAGCCGGGGGACTGCGAGCACGGCGTCGGGTTTGTAAGACGAACGCAATGCCGAATACGCGCAGCCTGCTACGACGGCCGGACGATTCTGTGCCCGGCATGTCCTACGATGATGGTCATCGTCAGCTCCCTTTTCCAGGGACGATCGCGATATCGAGGAGGTCCGCGCCAGTCGCAACTTTCCGCGGTGCATTTTAGAGTGCATTTTGCGTCACTACAACGGGATACACGCTATATCGTTTTGAAAAACGCTACACGTCGCGGCTACGTTTCAATGGTCCGCTATGGCGATAAAGACGACGTGGCGTTGGGAAATCGGTTAAACAAGCCCCGTGGTCCTCGCTCCAACGAGGCAGCGGCCAGAAATCCAAGTTGTTCCTCGGGTATCTCGGCAAGAATCGAGGAGGGAACGGTCAGGAGATTCTCCGGCAACGTGCCTTACCGGAGGACCGCGGGAAGAAATATCGGGGGCTAACCGTTTTCTCGGCGGTTAAGAACCTCCTCCGAATCGCGTTCTATTGATTTTCCAAAGTACGATTACGTAGCCCGAGGTGAATTCCGATTTGCCTCGACCGGCCGAGTTTCGACTTGTTAAAGGGCCGCGGCCGATCGGCCGGGAGAATAATCGAGGGATTTTTTTGATCCCAGCTCGCAAATGATACGTCCTTTTGAAATTTCGCGCAGGGTCATTATTCCACTCTTCGTTATTTTTCTCGCATTATTTCCATTCAGCGGCGGAAGCGAATTAAGTTTCAAACGCGAATGCCCCTCGGGCCGTTCGGTCCAATAGAAATGCCGACTTTCATTTAAAGAAGTAGCTCCGGCACGAAATCGGGAAGACGGGAAAATTAAACCCGAACTTTTGTTCCTCAAATTAGCTTTTCCGGTAATTCGTGGGAAAATCAGCGTGGCGGTAAGTGAGCGAACCAACTCTTCGCCCGATACCGTCCGAAAGCGTTTATATCGCGATCGAGTGTCCTTATCTCGTAAAGCTCCTCTCGATTTCCGCTTCGCCCTCGGCCCCGACGACGTAATAATAGCGGCGATGCAGCTTCGCCGTGCACAACGCGCGCGCGACTTACTCGAAATAGATCGATCCCATCCACTCGCGTATTTACGACCAAGCCCCGAGTTATCGGTATTTGGACGATCGATATTTACATTTAGCCGCTAATCGGCCCACGTCGCTCAACGGAAAACATCGCGTAAAGCGTTCGAACGGTTACACTCGTAAACGCAAAGTTGCGCGATACGTCGACGCTCGTCGGTCTTTCGATGCGATTCCGCGCGGCGCTCGTCTCGCCTCGCGATCGACTCGAGCCGGCCGATAGACCGTGCTGGAAGAAACGACGCGTGCGGATCGATGCTCGATGGTCGCCGGTCGGGAGAGCCGAGTAGGAGAGGCTTTTCCCTCG
Organism: Ampulex compressa; assembly: GCA_038496175.1. Taxonomy (NCBI): domain Eukaryota; kingdom Metazoa; phylum Arthropoda; class Insecta; order Hymenoptera; family Ampulicidae; genus Ampulex; species Ampulex compressa. Next base: position 67,070 of record JBCFXI010000338.1, on the reverse strand, counting down.
AAATAATGGGCCGGGGGAGGGGGCGGTTCGGAGTTTTGAAAGGTTTATGCCGTTCGGCACGGCCCGTTGCGCCAGGAGGAGCTTCGTTGGGACGTCGATGCGGCTAAATCCTTGCCGATTAAGCCGACCGACGATGTGGATTGCGCGGACAAGACTTTTCAGGTCCGATAAACGCGCTTTTAAAAAGGGGGATGCGAGTGGGACGAAGTAAGAAGGGATTACCATTATCGTTCGTTTATTTTCCGGAAGGGGAGGGGAATGCTCGAGTTTGCATTCAGCGCGGGGAACCGAGCCTTCTCGAAGAGCCACTTCGTTCTCGTTCCAGGGAGCTCCCTTGATAATTGGCGAGAAGCTAGTAACGAACTTAGGAGCGTTGCGCGGGCCTCTCGCCACGCGTTCAGCGCCGAGACAATTCTCGGGAGACTGGATGGGGCGGCCTGGCGGCAAAGTCCGACCGATGATTACAGGTTGGAAAGATGGCCGGCGAGAGTCGGGAGACTTTAAGCGGATACTCCGGCTCGATCCTCGATCCCAATGGCGCTCCGCGATACCAATAACGAGCTCCTTCGATTCGATGGAATCGCGTTAGCTGCCGGGCTATTAACGCCGGAGGATCCGCGGAAACTGCGCGATTACTTTGTAAAGCACCTACCTTAACGAGTTTTTTTTTATCGCGACAAGATGGTACTCTCCGGCGTAGATTCGTTTCCCTCGGTAACCGGCGAAAACGGGGTAACGTACTTAAAATAACGAAGTGCCGCGACTGCGGTTCAACTCTCGCCTAATTGGTACAACGCGCTATCGCAACGGAGTCTGACAAATTTCGAGGCGACGCTGGAGCGTAACGATAAGTGTTTCGCGAGAAACTTGGTTAAACGTTGTTCCCAACCAAGACCCTTATTTCGTCAAACGTCTGGCCAAATAGCGGCGCCCGAAAGCCATCGGACAGTTTTTATTAGCGGATCAATAGCGGAATAACGACGGTGGTAGAGGGCTCGATAGTTCATCCTTCTCGTCCCGCCACCTCCCTCCCTCTCTCGCACTCTCGAACACGATGACCCCCCTCGTCGTTATTTAACGAAGAGCACGCGGCATTTATCGCGGTCGTCCGATCAAATCCGCTCGTTAAAGTCGTAAATAAGGTCGTTATATCGACGAGCTCGTACCGCCGGTGGAGCCACTCGTTCCAATGGACTTCTCCATCGTGTTCCTACCGCTTCTTCCAATCTGCGTCTCGTAAATCAATTATCGATTACGAGGGCAGAAAAAGGGGCGCCCGTGCCCCGAGGTTCGGCATCCGTGTACCGAGTTATGGAATTCGCGTGGTTCCTGCAACCGCGGTAGGTAAAATTAACGTTCCCGAGGGGGTTTTGCGGCGACTCGAAGGAGCCCGCCCCCGCCCTCTCCTCCGTTCGCCAATTTACCGAGAATACTCTCGACGCCCAACGGCGCTTTAAATAGCGGAAGAGCTCTTCGACTCGCCTCGGACCGATATCGCCAGGATGCGGGATAGGAAGGAACGGGTCACGCGCCTCTCCGTGTATATCGCGAGATCCCTCGCGCGATCCTCCGTGCCACTGCGTCCACCCGTCCCAGGTCTCGATAAGAAGGTACGCGATAGCGAAGCTCGCTCCGTTCGTAAATTAGCCTTAGTCGGATAATGCGCCTAATTCGAGGCGATAGCTTAGGCTAATCGCGAGGAACCGAGCGACCCCCTTTGCCCGACGAACGATGCGCCTTCGTGAGATATCCGAATGCACGCGCAGGATGCACCGCAGTATGCTCGGCAGCGCTATGTAAAATGCAGCTTCCCTCTGCCCCCGCACACCCTCCGGCCCTCCCTCTCCGCCAGTGGCGTTTGACCCGGCCGAAACGGTGCTCGTTGTTTGCGTTCTGATTGAGCCATTGTACCAGGGCAAATTGACGTCTGAACTACGTACCGTGCTGCTTGCAAGCTCCTGGCAGAGCTTTTGTGATTCCCCGAAGCGCGGGTATAGCCGGTGCCGGGACCGGCGGCGCTGCATTTGTGTCACGGACCGCAGCGGCCCGCGAGCGCAGCTATTGCATTCGCCCCTTTGTGCCCACCACCGACGGAGCCTCGTCAAAAGAAATCGAGGAGACGCCGCGCCACGTCGCGCCCTTCCGAAGGACCTCGATATATATATATATATATGCGAATTTTGCGCCCTCTCCGATCCATATGGAAAAATCTTATCACCGTATATAGGTTCAAGGAGACACGGTTTGCTTAAGACGCACCAGGGCCGAAATATCGCGTCGAACCGAGAAAGGCCATTCTCCTTATCTGGTAAATCCTGAGAATCGGTTCTCGGTCTGCTGCCCGTTTCTCCTTGCCGACATTAAAACTGCAGGAGCAAAGGACGGAAGAGACGACATCGGCGCAGAGGAGAGTAGGTGCCGCTAAAGCGCAACGATCCGTATCGAGCGACGTTTACTCGGTATGCCGGAGTAAGACGCGTCCGCGTCTCCATCAACGTCCACGATCGACGCGATACGTGGAATATACGCGCGTCCAAGCGTTTAAGGTCTTGTACGCGGATAACAAAATGTTCCCGCTTTTTAAAAGATCGTCGAACGCCCCAAAGGTTTTATCGAAAGTATGGAGAAGTACGTGGAAAGAGGCGTAAGATCGAACGCCGTATATTATCGCGATAGCGTATAGTTCTCTGGTCCGCGTTGAAAAAATCACGGTGGCTGGAAAGCATCGGAGGGTATCGGTGTGATCCTATCCCGTATCCGTCCCATGGAACGATCGTTGGAAAGGCTCTTATCGGCCTTTTCGTCGTTCGCGATTTGCACTCGCATTTCCCTCTCCTGTTTCTGGATCGAGCGCGACGATATCCAGCCCCCGCTGTCCTCCCTCCTCCACCCTTTCCTCCCCGTCCCGTCTAACCAGACTCGATATGCTACCACCGACGCGCGCGCGTGTTGCATTGCGGCTGTAGCCACCGTACCTTGTACATCCGGTCGGTCCTGGTGCAGCGTGCAGACCTCGAGCGAACTGCGCAGAAGCTCGAGAAAATACATCGCGTTTCATTTCGTTCGAGCAGATCCATCCGCCATCGAATCGCGTATCACGATTCGTCTTTTTTTTTCCCGACTTTCGCGTTATCGTGTCCAAAAGCCATTTTGCACGGGCCTTTGCTTCATTAGAAATAATGACGCACCTACCAAAGCTGCTTCGCCGATGGCAGATAATCATTGTAAATGGCGGTAGGTGTAATCGAGCGTAGCAACAGTCGATGGTATACGGAGTGCGGTGCGATACATTCGCCGGACACGCGTCCACCTTGTTTTAGAGTCATTCTAGTCAGCGTCATAGAGGAGCATATTTTTTACTTACATCGACCGCAAACGCGATTTTCACGGTCGCCTTCCGGATCAACCCCGGGTACCCCAAATTCCGGCGCATTCACCGCGCTTCGTGCACCGTACAATCGGAAAATCCTGTTCCCGCTTAAATGCGCGTAAAATTTGTTTAAAGTCCTGCAGCGTAATAGCAGGCCGGTCCGATGCTCCCTTTCGGTTCGCATCCCAGTTTACCCTTATCGTACGGCGTACTTCGCTAAATTGGGAGCGCGCGTTTAATATCGGGCAAAACTTTGGTAGGAAACGGGTATCGACAACAACCGCGAGGTTAAACGTTGGTTACCAGGAAAGATGTCGATAATAACGAACGCGGCTTATATCCTCGCGGTTAAATTTAACGATAACGAATCGGCGATACGAGCAACGATCCAAATCGAGGTTCGATTCTTTTCTTAAAATAGCGACGAAACGACGGGAAATACCGGTCGGAGCATTCTAAATCGGTGGAGGTGCGATAAGTAAAACGAAGCATTAAGGTACGGCGGCTAACGAGATTCGAAGATTTAGACGTCCCGGAAGGATTTGGAAGCCGACATCAGGTTATCGCGCGTGCTCTCGCTCGGACAGCGTAATTTTCGGCCACTATTATCGCATTAGCGGGGTGCGAAGAAACGAGACGTGTACGGACATCTTTTTTCCCCGTCGAGCCGTCCTCCCGTTCACCCTCCGAGCCGGCCATTGCTTATCCTTATCCGGGCATATCTTTTTCCATCTGCGATTAAATTCCAGGACGCATAAAGAAAGGCCGACGCGCCCGAATTAATAACGTTACGACGGCGAGAGGTCGTTTAATTACATTCCGAAGGTTGCCAGCAACGTTCGTCCCGGTTTTGAGCTCGTTACCTCGATAAAACGGGCCAGCCTCCGGCTCGCCCTTTTAACCCTCCGAGATGCCAACCCTCGATTCATCCCTCGGTGGGGCCACCCTCCCGTCCTCCCGGCCAGGCCTGCCTCCGCGGCGCAGGGCCGTCGTCGCAACGGCGTTTTTCCCGCGTACACGTGGGATACGAGGCATCGCGAGGATGCCGCGAGTCCCAGAAGCTGCCCGGGATAGGAAGTTGTCGCGGCATCGAAGGAGGAACGGCCGGCGGCGATGCTCGAGCCGAGCGCGCTCCCGAACGGCGCCGCTTCCGTGTCCTCGGTCCTAACGAATCGTCCCAGAATCGCACCCCGCGATATCACCTTTTCCACGAATCTCCGGCGAGCGTCCTTCCGACTTTACTCCAATCCGAGATACGTTATCTTCCTTCCCCGCGTCGTGCCTCGCTAAACGATGTTTGATCGATCGTCGCTTTAACTTTCAAAGCTTCCGTGCTTTTTGCCCGTGCACCGTCGAAACGTCGCGGTCGGGAATTTATTGCGTAAGCGTCACGTCGGTGCAGCCGTGCTTTTCCGATCGGAGAATTTCAAACCCCCACTCGGTCGCGACCGAAAGAATGATCTCCGCTTTTATCGGGCGTGCCATAAAATATGGTAAATATCTAAATCGCGATTGGCTACGGTAACGTGAAATATAATAGTCGCGATCGAGGAAGATTTATCGGGGCTTTATCGAGGTTGAGGCATTTTTTTCGCCCTTTTTTTTCCTCTTCTTCTTTTTCGCTCGCTCAGCCGCGGCACGTCGCGGCCGCTCCCAAAGTATAGGGTAACGTTGGATTTCTCCATTGCCATCGCACCTTTAACGTACGGCGTGCGAAAGGCGGTTAGACGGCTCGATTAGGCGTCCTCGATCGGTGTCCAATCGACGAGGTTGACGCTGCTCGTTGGAATGCGCGCAAATCCACGTTCGATAGGGTGATCCGCATCGAAGGAAGAGGTACTCGGGACGAGAGACGACATTCGAGCGGATCGAGCACGAATCGAGTTGGGCGCGTACCGAACGGTTGGGTTCGAGAAGGGAGACTAGTCGCGGTTGCTGAAGAAGGACGCGCTCTTGTCCTCGTCGGGGAGGAGCTTTGTCGTCGTTCTCATAGACGGTGCATTCGATTATCCATAATGTTCCGATCCATAATGCACGGCGGCTTTTGTCCGGCGGTCGGCGTCGCCAGCGCCGCGAGCTCTTCCTTTCTCTTTCGACGGTGCTATCCAAAGCTCCGGTGAGCCGAGCGCAAAACAGCGTGTCGATAACACGTACCGAGTTTAATTAATTCGCGCGGCTCACCGCTGGCCTGGATCGGCCTTTGCGCGGTCTTGAGCCATTTTTTCCAGACCCCGGCCCGTAATTCCGACCGAACCGACCCTCTTCGAATCACCGAGCTCCCTCGAGCCCGGCAGTTTTTCTACGCGAAGAAACCTCGGGCCACCCTCGAGCGGAACTGCGAGGCGTACCGTAAAGCGCCGGATCCTCGAGGTGGTGAGTCTGCGAAAAAGTGAGAATGGCCAGAGGTCGAGCCTTTGAGGGATTATTTCGATCGGCGGCAGAAGCGAGAATATTTCGGGGCCATATCGGTATCGAGGTATCTTCGAATATACTCCTCGCACGAGGGAAAGGCCTGCGCGCGTCCGATGCTCGCGCATTCCTCGAGGCATGCCCGCGCTGCTTAGCCAGCGCGGATAAGCAGAATGCGCGCTCAAGATAGGCGCTGAGCGCCGATACGTCGCTACTACGAAGAGACCCAGCCACGTGCGGCCGGCATTTATACAATGGACGCCCCAGCCTCGTCGAAAGTACGAACATCCGCCTCGGATAACGTGAATTTCCGATGGCGCAGCTACTCCTACCACCCTCCGGCGCTCTCGCGAGTTTCGATCTATCCGATCTCGGCGTTGGATCCAAACCTACGTGCCCGGTACACGAACGGGAATATTCGTCGCAAGTCGATTCGAGATACGATTCGGCCCATCGTAATCAACGGAATGCCGAAGTCGCCGCGTAATCGAGCTCCTCCTCTCCTTTCCTCTCCTCTTCCCTCGACGGGTAAGGATCGAGACGCTGCAGGGTATCATCCACTTACGGTTGGCTCAACCCAAGAAAACTTTCGAGACGGAATAGGGATAAAGGGGCTCTCTCGTTGGGCATGTCTATGCGAGTCCTCGCATTTAGGCTGCCCAGACGCGAGAAGTGGGATTAGAAGGAGCAGGATCAAACGAGCAATGCATCGTAGACGCGCGAGCTCTTAAAGGAGCGACCAAAGCGCTCGGGCATCGAAGATACGCGCGAGGCGAGATGTCCGCTTTTCGGCCAAACGATTAGAGGCGCGTTCCTTTGGCAGGCCTCCCTACGTAGCGGCAAAAGTACTCGCCGGGGAAATCGTCGAGAGTCGACGGTCCGAGGGCTCGTACGGTAAGCGCGGCGAGGGTTCGATCCCGAAAGGGAAGCAGAGACGAAATGCCGATCGCGTGCCACGCCGGTGTCTTCGTCGCGACTCTGGCCTTTTTTTCCGGCGCAATCTGCCGGAGGTTCGGCGCCGGAGCTGTTCAAGATGTAGGCGTGATAACGAACTAATACGGGTTACGGTGTAATCTGCATAATAATACGCGGGCGTTATTGGGCCGTGGATTTCTCTTTGGCCGCATACAGATTCAAAATTACCGAGACGCTTCCGAGGTTCTCGCGGAGCAGCACGCGCGCTGCCAGAAGTCGAATCGCCGGCCCCGGAACTTTGGCTCTCTTCTTTTGCCCGTACAAACCGCCTCGGTGAATCTTAATGTACCCCGCGTCACGGCCCTGCATGGAAAATCGGACGAGGCCTGCCGCCTTCCGAGGGGATTTCGAAATTTCAAATTGAGTTACGTGCGCCGATCGGCGGACGGGTCCGCAGGTTCGTCGATGCGCGCCACGCTGACCGCGGGGGCGAGAGGAGGAGGAGGAGGAGGAAGAGGTGGAGGGGGGTGGGGGGTGGGGGGGGAAGAGGAATCGATCGGCGATCGAAAGAGCCACGCTCGAGTTTGGGCCAGCAAGGGTGTGCACAGCATCCGTCGAGGAAGAAGGATGATCGGCAGAAGCGTTTCGCCGGTCCATCGGAAGGTCCGAGAGCCAAGGATAATTATAATCGTACAATGGCATTAAATGGACGTTACGCTTTGCAAAATATCGCATTACGGCCAGTATAGCGTTACTCCATTTTCTCCCGTTTTTGCCGCAGCCGCAGTTAGTAGAACGCGATGCGCGCGTCGGTAACGAGTTTCCGTGTAATTAAATTCGTAACGGGATTTGATATCGGGTGGGAGGGTGCAATCAATATTTTTCTCAATTACGCAACCGTGTTACGAGGAAAACGAACGTAGCGGCTGGGGTAAAAATACCGAGCCGCGGTTCGGCCACTGCCGGCCTTGTTCCATTCGGAGAACGTTTACCCAGAATCGATCGGATCCTTCCGTCCTCCTGCGCTTCCACTCGCGACGGAGTCGCGGAATCGTAAACCGTACGTTATCTTAGCGTCGAACCGCACGAATCCTCGACCTTTCGCCGACGGCCGCTCTTTGAACTTCGTATTTAACATCGGCATTGTAAATCCCGTGTAAAGTAATTACCAAAGTTAAACGGACGTCGGTAAAAGTTATCCGAGCGTAGGAAGATTCACCGCCGAAGACCGAGTTTAATATCTCCCGGATATCGTTGCAGTCTGGAATTCTTGAAATATTCAGCGCGGGATGAAGTTCGTCCCAAAGTTATCTCGCGTCCCTCGTATTCGCGTCGATGACTTTAATTAACGACGCGCTCGATCGGCCGGCTTTAGTCGTGGCGAGAACGATGCGCAGCCGTGTCGACGTCGGCGTCGATGATGACGCCGATGTCCGCCGCGTTCTCGACCAGTCAAACGCTCTTCCGCGTCGCTCATTTTGCGCTCCTTTTTTCTTCCCCCACGAGCTCGAGCTCGCGCCAGATTTACGATAGGCCGTTAATACCGCTTCGAATGTTCCGATAGGCCGTAATGCCGGAAACTTCGCGGTGGTGGCCCGACTCGCGTCGACCCTTTCGTACTTGGCCGATAACGTTGCGTCGCGGAGAGGCGGGCAAACCTCTCCTACCGTTTAATTTACGCCTCACCTTCCGCCCTTCTCCTCCCGCCCTCGCCCGTAGCCCCGCGCGTACGTTTCGTTAAATATTTTCAGCGTTATCTACATTTGTAGCGCGCATAATTATTTAATGGCGCCCCGTTGCCCCTTTATTTCACTTCCGGCCGTATTTGAGTAAACTCGACGCGCGCCCTTTACGTTTCTCGTGAAAATGGCGTTGCAACGATAGCAGGCGCCAGGCCGAGGAGCAGGGGCAATGCGAGAAAATAGTTTAAAGGTTAGAAGTTCGGCCGGTAGGTCGTGAGCGAATTAACCCCCATCGGGAGGTACTGCGCCGAAATACTCGGCATCGACGCCAAGAAGTACTTCGAGGAAGACACGGAAAGAACCTTTTAATTATGAACGCGACGAATCTGGTTCCGAGGCGGCGCCCACGTCTCGTCCAGCCACACGGCAAATCGAATCTGCCGAGTCGAGCGTATGCGTCCCCTCTATATTTAACGTGGCGCGCCCCAGAGCGATGCATCGAAACGTTGTTAACGATTCACACCCCCGCCCCAACCCGCTTCGTGGGTGTACTACCAAAGGATAAACGCCCACGCTCCCTCCGATAAAGTCCCCCGATAATCCGACACGAATCTCCGCGCTTCCTCTTCTCCCCTAGCCTCGCCCAGGCATCGCGGTCAAGGTGCATTTCTCGAAAGGCGGATCTTTGCTCCACCGAACGGGGAGGCCTCTCGATTCTCTCCCAGTTCCACAAATATCGGGAAGCATTTTAAAACGACGATCCCCGGGGTGGAACCCTCTGGTCGCGAGAACGCGCCCAAGCTACCGACTTTTATCGCGAGAAACTTCGGAGATGGACGACAAGGTCCTCGCCGAGTAGGCCCCGCTGCTTTGATTCGCGTCCAAGTACGTCCGCGCCCGAGATCTCTGGCTTTACGCACGATCTCGCGCTTTACGATTCCGCCGGCTGGACAATCGGGCACGCTCGATAGCCGCGAATCGGTAGCCGGGGGAGAGAGGGGCGGGAGAGAGGGGTGGGGAGGCACGGTTGGGAATGGTCGATGGCCGCGCATAACGGGTCACGTTATTTAGTAATTGTTGTCATCGGGGGGTAGGAATACTCACGGTCGATAATGGTCGGTCGGGTATGGAGCGAAGTGGCGCAAAGTAGCTCGATACGGTGGCCCATATAGCGCTTGAAAGCGACCGAACGCGGAGGTCGCGGCGAGGGGCAGGAGGCTCGGCGGAGGGGCGGAGGGGCGGAGGGGCGGAGGGCGGCGAGTGGGAGAGGGAGCGAGCGAATTCAAAGGAAGAGAGAGGGAGGACGGAGGGCAGTGGAGAAGTCGCTTATTTTTACGAGCACTCCGATGAATTTTGCCAAGATTCGATGCAACGGCGGATGCACCGACAACGTGTAATCAGATGCGAGCTTTATGTGGGGCAATCGATATATTCGCGCATACATCGCTCGTGCCCTCCGTATTTCTACCTTTCCGCGTGGGCCCGCGTTTGCGTATAAATGCGCGTCAAGCTTGCCGACGCGGGATGGGATCTCGGGAGGTTGCGCCTCGAATTATTGCGGATCGATACGCCCGGATAATTGTCCAGGGCTTCTGAAAGATCGGCCAGGCTCGGCGTCGATGGCGGGACGGGCTCGCTCGAGCGCGCTCGAATCGACGCGTTCGCGCGGCCCGAGTTTCCTCGCACGCGCGCCGCCTCCTCGCAGCCTTCCTTCCTCGAGCCTTCGCTCCACGCTTCGCGCATCCGTGCGCGCCCGACGGAGGACGTGCGCGATGTCGCACTGCGCTAATTAACCGCCGCCTGGTACGCCACGAAAGAGTTCGAGAATCTGCCGGAGCGCGTCGTGGCTCTTTGCCTCTTATTATGCGCCACGGTACGGACGCGCGCAGCGGTACGGAAGCTTTGGCTTCGACTTGTTCGTCCAATAATCCGCCGTAAACGGATGTCCGTACTCGATGTTGGCCAATGAAGCGAGCGACGCGACCAATTATTTTTTCGAAGATTCCGCGAGGCGTCGATAAGGGTGCGCGGGTTGGAGCGGCCACGAGATTGATCTCCGCGTCGCGGAGTTTACCGGGAAGCTACGCGGGGGCCGGCATTAACGCGGCGTTTGCACCGAATAAAATCGATCCGGTCCAGAGCGCTGATTGCACTCGCGGCGTGTATGTACTCACGGTGCGGTTTGCATTTACAAATGTACATATCATAATTAAACTCGCGATTGTAACTCGCTCTGACGCAAGTCCGAACGCCGGTACCGCGCGCGCCTCGGGGATGGAAGATTACCCGGCCGGATGCGCATTCTCTGCAAATGCACGCCGCTCGCTCTATTTACCTTTACCGCCGAACGCCTCCACGGAGATACCCGCCACTTTTAAATATCGCGCACCCCCTTGCCCTGACCGGAAATTTTTAGCCAAACGGAAATCTCTCGTAGGCGGTAAAACGGGCACGATTACACCTCGTTGCGGATATAATCTCGTTCGCCGCGCTCGCTCGTCCACCCACCGCTCCGACTTTTCACGCGGCTTACCGCCGTCGAAAGAATATCTTTCCAAAGCGGTACGTTTTCCACTTTCCATCGTGCCGTCCGCTGCCGTAAGAGCCGATCGAGCCGCGATCGCTAACGAATCGGAGCCCGTAACGAGCTCGAGCCGATGACGCCGTCCATTTCAACGGGACAAAGCGGCCGCGAGGGGGTAAACGCCATTCTGGAGATTCGAACGTTAAAATTGGATGTTTGCCCGAAACGAGACGTGGACGATAAAGTGGGCGCATCTAGCGTAGACGCGATGGGTCCCATCGCGCGTTACTTCTATTCGCGAATTCTCCACCGGCGCAGGAGAAATCGTTCGTATCGCATCCTCCCGCTGGATCGGCCGCGGCCCACGAACGAGCGGAAATCGGTACCGGGGCTCTTTACGATATCGTTATTCCGAGGATACGGCGGTCGGGCGAGCGCGTGGTTAGCCCTGGAAAATATTCGGCGTACATCCCCGGTGGATCGCCGAATTATTTATGCTGCCGCCGCGGGCGTACGAGCTTCGGGGAATGATCGAACGAGCACGTATCTCCCCGCAAAGTTGACCTTCCAGCCTAAACGAATTGGCCCCTTTACGACCGAAAACTCTGTTCATTATTAACGATAACGATGATGAAGTATCGAAATGATCATTATTATTATTATAATTTTAATAACGATCATCGATAGCTCAACGAGAAAAGGACGGTCTTGGTCTTTGTAGGATTTTTGACCGATGTACTCCGATATAATTGCATTAATATAACTAGCGGCGCCACGAGAGCATCGCCTTTCGTCGTCCAACAACGACGATCCATTCGCGAAACGTTACGGATTTCTCTCCTCCTGCATCCTCCGTATTCCCGCGATATCGAGCGAATCGAAGTGCTCGCGAGTAATTCCCCAATGTGTAAGAGTCGTATCGCCTCGAGTACGTGCTCGCGATATATAACCTTTCTTTGATTTCGGCAATTTCGCCCGGCCGATGGTAGCTATTAGAGTCGCGAGATAGCTCGCATCGAAATGGGAAACGAGAGCCTTTCCGAGGAACCTATGGAATTTTCCCAAGCTACCTTACCGTTCCAATATCGAAAAGGCAGAACGCGCATCGAGCGAACGCTACTCGCTGCGTTTACCAAAGAAGGAACGAACGAAACGTCCCGCGATCGGTGCGCGTCACGGTTTTCCTCCAACGGCCGCTCGATCGAGGACTCGCGCGACGTGTCGCACGTACGAGCGCTCGGGTTTACCCCGACGATGTAGGAGAAGCCGCGCTTCTCGCCTCCGCGAGTTGTAAAAATAAAACCGCACCCGCCCTCGTCCCACGGACGATGTTTCGCGCCTACGAGTTAACCGAGGCGGAGGAGAGACGAGGCTAAAAATATAGGGAGGTCACGTCCCACCCTTGCGGGCTCCTTATCAGCTTGACCCACATTTCTTCGCGCGACCAGATAATCCAGCCTCGCTTAGCACGCGTGTTTTCATGCCGGCGCTTTTCCGAAGGACCGCCTCCCGTACTTACGTACATCGAGATTCGTTTCCCCTCGCGACAACGGGGGAGAGAGTCCCGTAAATACGCGAGCCTGCGGTAAACGTCGAGGCAAAAATAAAACGGCGAATATATCCTCGAGGGCGCTTAAAGCGGACGCGCTCCGACGAAGGACGTACGCGCCAGCGGCGTACGAACGAACGGTCTCTCTCTTCTCCTCCTCGGGGTCCTCTTCCGCGCTCGCCTCCCGTCCCCGATCGTCGATGCTTCGAAACTCCTCACCACTTTTAGCCGACTTTAACGCAAAACATAAAAACGGAGAATGACACTGACCGTCGTTTACTCCGCCAGGATCCTCCTCTGCTCCTCGGTTTCTACCTCCGCTCGACGTCGATTCGAGACGACCGTCCTCCGTTCGTCGATCGATGTTTCTTCATCCGCGGGATTTGGTCGGTCGTCCACCGGAGGATTTTTTTCATTAAGATCGGCCTTAATTACCCCCGCGGGCGGCTTCGCCTGCCGGACGTAATCCTCGCGGTAACAAAAGACTTATCTCCTCTCCCCTTATCCATCCAATCCCGGCGTACGCGGGGCTCTTTGACCCGGAGGCCCACATATCCACTTTCTGGCCCGGAGCATATTCAATTTTACCGGGATATTTTTGCGGCATTTTCCAGATTCTGGTACGAACGGATGAATTCGGCCGGCGCGCTGAGCCCCCGAGCCACCCACCGGGCCGATATCTCTCCCCGGCCACCTCTCTCCCCTCCACCCCCGCTCCTCCACGGATCTTCCCCTCCGACTTCCTGCCCATAGATCTGCTTACGCGGATAGAAGCCGCTCCCCCAAATGAGCGCACGCGGTCCCAAGACTCCCCCTGGACGACTCGACGAGCCAACGAGCCAACGACTCGACTTTTTGCAAAGCGACGCCGTCGATGCTCCCGCTTTCGAGAATCCGAGAGCGCCGGATAAGGGAATAGTTATTACCGTCAAGTAGAGCGTGAGAGGACAACTTTCGAACGATCGAGCCCCGTTCGAGGCTCCCTCCTTGGAACGAGTTCAATGAGTTTGGGATAACGGAACAATGCAGGCCTTCGACGATAGGCGCCGCTCCGAGATCTTTATATCGGAAATTCTCCACGAGGAAAAATCCATTCTCAACTGGGCGAAACTCGGGGGAAAAGTTTTGGGGGGGGGGGGAGGATGAGCCAGGCGGTATATCCGTGGATGAGCGAGGACCACTTCTCGCGGTTCGCGGGTTAGGCGAAAGAGCCGCGATGGGCCAGCGGGCGCGAGCATCGAATCGAACGATCGGGAAGACGCCCGAGCTCGCCACTTTGCTCGTCGCACTTCGAACTCTTCGGCGAGTCACCGGACACAAGAGTCGCTATCCGCGTGTCTCGCTCCTTTATCGCATCGTCCCACCAGCGAGACCTCTCGAGCCGCGTCCTTCATCGGCGCGTAGGAGAATTTTCCTTTCTCGTCCTTCCTTCGGGCAAAGGCCAAACCGCCAGGCGCAGAGCTCCTCGCGGCAATTATCCTCCGGGCAGTTTTCCGCTTAGTTATCTCCCGCAAGGGAGGCGAGGGGGGAGCGGTGGAAGGAGCGTGGCTCGAAGGAGCAGAGGGGACGCGCGCAAAGGTCGTCAAACGAGAGAGAGATATCCGCGTCCTTGCCCTTTGGGGTCGCAGAGCGTCGCGAGGAGTCGACGGCGCTCTCTCTCTCTCTCTCTCTCTCTCTCTCTCTCTCTCTCTCTCTCTCTCCCCCTCTCGACCTCCTGCTCCCCCGCGTAATTGGGCGGACGATCTTAACGCTCGAACGAGCTCGAATGGCCCGCCGCTTTGGAGCCACCGCGCCGCCCGCCGAGTGTTTCGCCTTGGCCCGACCGTTCGCATTTTCCGAACCCTCCCGCCGGCCGCACAAGGATCCCTCGGCCTCCTTTGGGGCGCCTCGCGATCCTCTCGAGGCCTCGCCTCCCGACGCGCCGATCCCCTAAGCGCTTCGAGGAAACCGTTTGTCCGCTTACGTCAAAACTCCACGTTTTCGGCATTTACGATGCCCAAGGAGCGCGCCGCACCCTCGATGCCACTGATTTCGATCGTCGTCGCCGCGCATCGAGCGAATCGTTGGAGTTCGTTCGGACGAGGACGCGGTACTCGAAGAAAGCCTCGGAGGTTCCGTTCTCCGCGATGCGATACGCACACGCACACGCGCGCGTATGCTCCTATTTTTCCGGCCATCCTTCCGACTCGGGGGATTACGGGGGTTCCGGCAAAGTGGTCCTTCGCTCGGCCGAAGAGAGTCGGCCCTTCGAGGAGCCCGCAAAGGGGCAGCGAGGGGCGGAGGGGCAAAGCTTTTGAGGAATTCGGCGAACGGCCCCGGCACGCGATACAAATCTCGCGACGACGCCAACGACTCTTTTAACGGCCGTCGTCGTCCTCCCTCTTCGGTTTTGCCCGCCGCCCCCTCGCCCCTTCCTTCTTCGCGATCCTTCGCTCTCGCGCCCGCATTAGCGCCGGGACGATGGGCGAAGCGGCGTGGAAGGCCGCGGGGTGGGATGGGGCAGGGCAAGGCCAAGCCAGGGGCTCCAACAAACTTCAACTTTCGCGCAGAGAGCGCCAACTTTGGACCACCGAACTAAGGAGACGAGCAACTTCTCCCCCCTCCAGGCGTGCCCCTCCTAGCCATCGGTATCACCGCAGATCCGCGATTAACCACGGTTTCGATTCGCGACTGCGCCCGGAATAAGCAAACGTGCAATCCTCCTCGCACGTCCTCCCCCCCCCCCCCTCCTCTGCCTCTCTCCCTCTCTTCCCCCCCCCCTCTCTCTCGAATCGAGTATACCGGGTCAAAAGAGTCGCCCACTGGGAGTTACGGCCACGGAGATTCCCGCGTAGGTCGACCTCGGACGTAATTAAACCCTTTGACGGCTGGTCGCCGTTCGCCAAGGCCCTTACTCGCGTCCTCGGTCATAAGCGTGCCAAGGAGGCTCGTGCTTACGCTGCCCAGCGGCGCCGCTTAATGGGGTGTCCGCTTCTTCGCAAAGTGGACGAAAATACTGCGGTGGAGAATCAACTGCGGCCGAGCCGTTATCCGTGCGATAAACGCGTTCCTCGACCACGTTTCGGATACAGCGCTTTCCTCGCCACATCTTTCCAGACAATTCCGCGAGGATTCCGCCGGCGGCCGGCCTCTTACGCAAACTTCCTTAACGGCCCTTGGCAGGGACGTCGATACGCGGCCGAGTTTGCCTTCTTTTCACGCCGAACGACGACTCCGGCCCAGTCGCGAAACTTGGTTATAGCGGCCCGTTAATTGCATTCAAAACGTTTCCGCCAGCAGATTGTCACTACCGCCCTGCTCGCTCCGCGGCCCGCCGCCGTTTAATTACAACTTTTCCAAGAACATCTCGACGTGTAGCGCGCTGTCCGCGATAGAAGTTATAATTGCGCGAATCGTAGGATCGCGCGGCTCTCCGAGGAGAGGCTTAAGAAGGAGCACGCGACTCGCGTCTCGAGACGCATCCCTCCGCCGATTCGAAAGGACGGGGGATCCTTCCTCTCTCTTGACCGATCGTACGCCGCGGAAAAGGAAAGTTCGATCGTCGTTGGAGCACGACGCGACAGCTCCGCCGAGGAAAGAGACGGTCGAGGAGTTAAAGGAAGGCAATTTGCGAGCGATCGGCGTGGAGTCGCGATTAAAGGCAGGGATATACGTCGAGGAAGGTGGCCGCTAACCCGTGATTCCGGCATCGGAATCCGAGCAGGACGGAGTCCGTCCTCTGGGACGCCTCGGTCGTTCCTTACTCCTGCCACGAACTTTACTCGCGAGCCCCCGACGTCGCCTCTCCATTCCTTAATCTCTTTATGCACCCACCGACTATTTCGCCGTCCGTGCTTCGCGAAAACCCGCGACAGATCAGGCGTCCTCCGATCGTCGATCCTTTCCAATTCTAGTTCCAGGTAGCGGTGGATCGTAGGCGACGGACCGATGTCGGTTCCGCGAGTCGGGCTGCCAGGAGGGCGGAGAGCGTGGCTCAAAAATGGCGGGATTCGGGCGTGGACGGAATGGCCGTATGAAATCGATATGGAGCGCGGGTTAGGGGGTCTTAACGAATTTCCAGCCCCTTTCCTTTGGTTGCCGGTCACATCTTCTTAACCACTTGCAGGCGCGCCACCCGCACCCTGGTCATTCCTCCGCGACGCGACCCTCCCGAGGGTACTTGGCACTTCCGTCGCACTACGGTGCTCCCGGTTACTCGCGAAGTCCGATCGTCTCGCGGAATACTAAACGCCATTTGGCAAGCTCAACGACGGGGCATCCAACTTCGCCGGGGCTTGCTCCAACCCCCGCCCACCTTGCGGCAAACTCGCCCTTTTTTCACCCCTCCTCCCACCGACCCGCTCTTTCTGTCTCTCGAAAATCGTGGATTTTATTTCCGCCGCGCGGCCAACGGATTGAACGTCCTCGTTCTCGCCCTGATTCGGGGTATTCGTTCGCAAAAATATGAACGGTTCGTTAGAGCCCGCGTCGTCTCTCTCCCTCTCTGCCTGCCCCCCCCCGCCCTCTCCCCCTCTCTCTTTCTCTCCCTCTTTAATTCTGCCTCAACGACGCGTGCAATATTCCGTGCTCGAGCCCGAGATCGAGGCGATGAACGTGAAGGAGGGAGATTCGGGAAAAAGCGCGTAACGCATATTTTTTCCCGCTAAACAGATCATTCGGGTTTTCTATCGTTCCACGGTAAACCGTGAGTTTGGTCGAAATCACGGCTAGATTCGCTTTGCGTCATCGAGGAACGAGCATCGGTGTGTCTTTGCGGTCGAAAGACCGACCGGGCGCATCGATCATACGTGCGTACACGGACAATCCCCTGGATCAATGGCGGTGCACCGATAATCCTTGTGCCCGGGATATATCGTTAAGAAATATCGTGGCTCGGCCCTTTTCGTATCGTTCGTATCTATACTTTTGATCGTTGGAGTCGATATTTGTACGGACAACGATGCCTCGTATCCAGCTGCTTCGATGCAACCGGGCTTTGCTTTAGGACGATCGAGCTTCCCCCAGAGTTTTGCGCAAGACGACGTTCCCGGGTCAACCCGCACTTTTGCCGGAAAGGCGTAAAGTCGTTCGAATCGCTCGAAGCGGGAGCAAACCAAAGAAGAATTTACGGCTCCGTGGTGAGTCCTCGTGGACGCCGGCTCCTCGCGCCCTCTTCGCGCCTTCTTCGCGCCTTCTTTGCGTCTTCTTCGCGTCGATCCATCCTCGCAGAATCACGCGTATCCACTCTCTGGGCGCCGCGAAACGGTCCTCGTCGCGTAAGAACGCAGCTTCGAGGAGGAGCGATTTCTTTCCACCTTCCAGCTTTCGAACGATCGATAATTTCGAGACGGGAAAAAATAGAGGAAGTCGCGCATGATCGAAGATACGGTGGACGAGAGACTTCTCTCCGCTCACGCCACTTCGACGATATTATTCTTTGGGATTTGTTCACCGTAAAGTCTTTATTAAAAGCCAGGGACCCGAGGGGGTTTGCGACAAACTTTTAACTCGATTTTTTCGATACCTTTTCCTCTTTCGTTAGGAACTTCCTGATCCGCCGGCGCGTCCATCGGCGCCGCTTTCCTAGCTCTTCCTCCACTTCTTTTCCCCAGTACCCCCGCTTTCGAGACTTTCGAGCTCTTCCCCCTTGATGCTTTCGCGGCTTCCTTTATTCATTATCGTTATCAGCTTTACTTTTATAGTCTCCGTATCTCACCCGATGCACTTTGTCCCGCCGTGCGACGAGTAGACCGCGAAGGTTTTTACTCGCTGACCTACGTTCTGCCCTACCTACCTACCTCCTTTCCGATCATTCGAGATTTTCCAAAGCTTTTAAACCGCGTGCCGAGTGGGAAGGCTTGGCGGCCCCGTAAAAGACGCGGAAAAATCTGGGAGTCGTGAATACCGAAATCCGACCTTCGATCTGGCTCTCGAAGGGTGGATCGATTTCACCGATCGAGAATTAGCCGGAGGAAGCTCGGAGGGAATTCTTGGGGGAAAAAGCGGAGAGTTTCGAGGGGCGGCAACGGTGCGAAACCAGTGTCTTTCCTCCGCGCTCCAAGATCCTTCGCGCGTCGTTTCTCACGAGCGACGTGGAGCCCGTGGCTTTGGGTAACGGCTGCTTCCAACCCTACTCTTTTCATCTCTCTCCATCCTGCGTAAGGCGGCTCGAGGCAGTCGCACTGTGCGATGATCATAATTAACGATCGCGGCCAATAACATTCCGGGCGTGCGGTCTTTTGCGATCGCTCCGCATTTACCCAGGCAGCTTTAACGCGCTACCCACTCCGCCCCTCTACGCGCCCTATTTCGCAGCTTCCGTTCTCGGCGGGCACCTCCGCTTTGCACCCAGGCGCTTTCCGCGCGACAGTCGGATAATGGACGTGCGTCGGGAAGATTACGCTTTATATAAGCGCGATAGGCGCTCGTAGATCAATCAAGCCCTATCCGCGTC
Source organism: Ampulex compressa (assembly GCA_038496175.1). Classification (NCBI taxonomy): domain Eukaryota; kingdom Metazoa; phylum Arthropoda; class Insecta; order Hymenoptera; family Ampulicidae; genus Ampulex; species Ampulex compressa. The sequence goes on along the minus strand of JBCFXI010000338.1, from coordinate 48,188 downwards.
TCTGTGCCACGACGGATGCTCCCCGTGGCCCCTTGAGCGTACCGAAGGCTCGATCCGACGCCGCTCGCTCGATCGACGGCCGACATTTCCTACGGAAGGATAAGTTAAGTTTCGTTGATTGCTCGTAGAGAAGGAGGCCGGGAGGACCAGTTTCCGCGCATAACGCGAAATCATCGGCGCGATCCATCGCGCATTTTCTCCCTCGTCGGAGGATTACTCCCCTCTCGTGCACAATTATCCGGTTTTCGTTTTCCCCGATCGCCGACAAAGCACCGGCGCTCGATCAACGAACTCCATCCGTCCGTCTAATATCCCTCGATACGATCGTCCACTTTAAAATTTGCCATTCCGCCGTTTGTCGGAGCACGATGGAACGATGGAAAATCGGATTGGAAATCGCAGGATTGCTCGCGATAATTAACGGCGGATGCACGATGCTATTCGTACATTCGAGATAACGTTGCGCTTATGGAAAGTGCTTAATGTCCGTGTAATACCACCGCATCTTGCGATCTATCAATTAGATAATGGACGTGTGGATCCCATTATGAGAATTACCCTAGTTACGGCGCTGTCAGCGCCGCGCCGATCTATTCTATCCGATGTAGAATTATTCGAGTTCCACCGGTTTTCGCTCGATTCATTTGGACCAGAAATTTGGCGACTCGGCTCCGAGACGTGGACTTGCTGTAAATGTAAAGCGTGGAACGGTCGCAGCGGATCGATCGTTGCTCGTTACGAAGGCTCGAAGGCTATCGATTAGCCTTTCCGTGCCCCACCGACGTCCCTAAAAATGCACGCACACGCCAGGCGGCGCCGGAATTAGTACGGAAGGACATTATTGCGTAAACAGATGTTAGCAACGGAGGCTGTAAAATGCAAGAGCCGGGCGGCTAGTGACAGCGCGCAAGAGAGGCGAATTTGCATTTTCCTGTTACGAATACGCACATGGAGCGGGACGTATTGTTCCGTACAATTTATACCAGAGATGCCCATAAAACTCGATTCGCGCGTTGGCGATACAAGCGCCGGTGCTAATTAACCAACTTTCCGCGGATATGCAGCTAAATGGTTTCGGCTCTAGCCGCTGCCGTACTATTGTTCTAATCGAGGTTTTAGCAGTTTATTAGTTTCCACGATCTGCGAGTACAACGAGGTTATTGTGCGTCGGAAAATCAAAGGCCCCGGTGCACAAATGTTTGCTACGATGATGGATAAAAATTAACGCGTAATATTTGACCGCCGTTTTGTTTATTCCCACTCAACGCACGGCCCCGTTTGTGCGATTTTGCTTTTGTAAAACACTATATCGTTTTGCAAAATACAGGGGCCATTATCGAGAATTTTGACCCACTTTACGCCGCAGACCTTCTATTCTCGGGCGACTCTCCTAAAACGTGAAAGGTGAACCTCGAGCTTGGGTCGGCCGCGAGCTGCAAAAGAGTCCATTTGTCGTCGGTGGTCCCTTTCCGTGCGGATGCAAAGTTCAGAAGTAAACGCGTTGAACGTGGGACGAAACGTGAAATTTTGGGATAAATACACTCTCTCGTAACCTTGTAGCAAAATTTGTAAACAGCTCTATATAACTCACGAGGGAAGCTCCGTGACGGCCCGAGGGTAGGCATCGATTATGCGAAAGCATTATGGTCTTTCGCTGCACCGTCTCCTCCTCCCTTTTGGTCTCTCGCGCCACCGCTTCCGCATATATACCTGGCCGAACGATGAATTTCCAAATTGATTATCGCGAGACTCGTATTCCGACACGCCGAGAAGCCTCTTCGGAAACTTCCCCCTTGCGTCTGCCACTGAAACTCGTATTGTAATACGAAACGTAAAACAATGTCAAATGATAAACGTATTGTACGATGATCGGTTACGGCTATGCAGGATGTCGAATCGATATCGAGCCGGTATAAGCGTGTCGAACGTATCGCAAAATCGTCTCTCCCGCTTTGCCACTAAATACTTATTCTCCCGGCTGGCTACCGCCATTCTCTAATAATATCGAGCCTCGTCGACGTTCAATCAACGAGACGGTCCGATATTTTTCGCGGCACGACTCTTGCACGGTATTCTTTATTACGCGCGGCGCACATCGACCGGGCTTCATTCTCGTTGTTCGTTGCTTTAATTTTCCGCATCGACCGCCAAAGTCATTTAGCCCGGAATGCACCATTGTAAAGCGTACATCGAACTATTCGATTTCTCGTACGCATATCGCATCGAAAATTACCCAAGAGCGATAGGCGGTTCGCTTTTTTCTCCACCCGTCACCACGAAGCGTAACTTCGCGAATGTTCGAAACACGCGTAAAGTTGAGAAATCAAAGCGTAGTCGGTAACGCGGGCCAATCGAGGATAATCGCGGAACCGTAATCGAAGGAGCACTAGGAAACGTGGAGACCGTTTCCGCACGATTGGCAAAAGATATTCCGGAGGTGCGAAAGGAGTTTCTCGCGACTAACCGCGATCGCGAAGAGCCAACAAATTTCATGGATACCGAATCGGAATCTCGCGGTTAACCGAGTTTCGAAGTAAAGTCCGATTTCGCCGGTAGATGAAATGTTCCCGCAGAAGCGGCAACGTGGCTCTTGACCGTAGACCGGCCGTTTTACGGCGCACGTTCGCGAGGGAGGCGATTAAGCCTCGAATACGTAATTACGCGATTCGTGGACCGAAGCCAAGGGGATTAAGGCGGGTTTATTTTTAATAAACGCCTTAGAGTTGGGTACTTGGGGTAAGGGTACGAGACGTCGAGCGTATCATTAATCGTGTATCCGTTGCCGTATCCAAGCGCCTTTTCGCTCGCGGGAAGATAACGCAAACGAACTTGAAAGTCGCCGATAAATTATTACGCTCCAAGAAAATTCGATTTACGCGTCAACCGAGCTACCTTGAGCCGTGCGCCACATCCGCTACCCGATATCCATTCTTCCATCCTTCCCGAAACCCAAAAGAATCGGGAAAATTCTCGGTTATCGCAACGAGCATTCTGGCCGTCGAGGAATCCCGTGCACGTAAGGCTCTCTGGGAAAAGGGACATAACATTCCGCGTTCTCCCTTGAACGGCGAGTCGAACTATGAAAGACTACGCGGCTCAAGCGCGCACACACAAACGGGGGGGGGGGGGGGTAGGCGATGCGAGGAGAAAGAGAGCGTAAATAAATCACGAAAGGACGGTTCGTGTAAAATTACGGCACGTTACGCTCTTCCTGGTTTTGGTACGCCCGCTCGTTCCCGTGTCGGCGCACTCCGCCCGTCCTAAGTCGCACGCCTCGCGACGTTCGAAAGAAAAACGCTGGACGCCAGGCGCGATCGACCGACGGCTGGATCTTGAAACGCAGGACTCAAGGGCCACTCGTGAACCACGGTTCGTATCTTACACTCGTGAGCAATAATGGAAGCGTAAAGTGACTCGCTCGATGAATGGGGAACACGAACGTTCGTGGCCGGCTTGCCACGACGCGCGGTTGCGCCGTAGCGACGTAATAATCGAGAATGAATTACGAGCGTGTGCCACCGGTGGACGGCTCGGAGCCGAGATTTAACCTTCGTACGCGCTTCTGAGATGCGAGACGAGTGGATCGTCCCCTTTGGAGCGGCAGCCCCCGGGGGAGGGAAATCGCTTTCCCGGTTTATCAAGGAGTTGGTCGTCATCGTCGGGCAAAGGACGCGTTAAGCAGGTGCACGCGAATCGATTTCACCTGCACGCACGCGCCCTCTCGCACTCGTTTGCGTGCACGCTAGCCGCTCCTAGTAATTAATAACTCGTTATTGATCAATCGTCCTCGCGAACGCTTTCGGTGCGCGGCTAGGTTGCTACGTCGCGATAGCCGTCGTAGATCGGCCCGGTGCTTTCTTTCTTCCCACGTATTTCGGTGGTTCTTACATCGCGCCCATAAACGGACGAAGCGGGTCGATTCTCGCGAGGAAGCGATATCGATCGCGTATATTGCGCGCCGATGGACAATTTGTCGGCGGCGATTGAATTACTTCCAGGATTTTGACGGGAAATCCATTAACGAGTGCATCGCGAGAGAGCGATGGGCGTCGGTCGAGGGATTTCGATTTTGCGGAGAAGAACGGCGAGAGAGGGGATAAACTTTAGGGACATTTCGATGGAGGGTATTTCTCGGGACCACGTTGTCGAGTTCTCAAGACCACGTTTCTTCTTCCGCATTTCCTGGATACGCGGGGACACGCGTATCGTACAGATTTAGCCGAATAGGTTAAGACTCGTCTTTTCTGGCTTCCGAATCGCGGGACGCTATTCTATTTGTAATGCGGAAACTATCGGCATCGAAACCAAACATTTCGGACAGTTTCCGTATTGGTTCATACGACCCAACGACGATGCGGGCCGAGTAACGACGATCGATACGCCTCCTATTCTAATTCCGAAATGGCTCTTTCCCCTTCGTACGGACGAAGCTTTTCCGAACACTTCGCATTGGCCGACGATACGAAAAATGTTGCGGCGCGTTGCTGGTAATCGAAGAGCGCGCCGACCGCTTCGAAGTTGCCTTCGGCATTCCTTCGCCAAAGTCTCTCTCGGCTTCCAGGACGCACGGGATCCGCCTACGAGCGCGTCGCGCGGTTTGGCCTGTCGCGGCGTGAAAAAAAAAGTCCGACGAATCCGACAAAACGATCTCTCTCGAAAGATGCCGACTCAATCCGGTGCCCACGCAAATCGAGCCGTAATTCATGGTCGTTTCGGTGGGCGATAGGTGCCCGTGGGAGAAAAAGGAGATAAGTCGAGGGACGCGAAGGGAAGTTGGTCGAAGAGAGGCGCTCGCCGCGCACGATTTGTCCGTTATCCAGGCGGGGGAAGGATCGCGTAATCGAGCGTAGAATGGGCCAACCATCGCGGACCGATTATCGGCTTTATAAATTCCTCGGGAACTCGCGACAAAGTCGATGACCTTAACGTTACCGATTTACCGTCGACGCCTTCGCCGCGCCGCTTCAAACGTCTCTATAACCCTGGCCGATATAAGAATCGATATCGGCTCCGCGAGCCGCTGGCCGGGCACCCGAGTAAAATTACCAGCGCGCTACTATCGCTCCTGCGCCAGGAGCTTGCCGTACGGTCGCTAAAGTTAAAGTGAAACTTGACCGTTAAGTTTTTGCGAACCTCCCGGTACGTTCTCCATCGGAGAATGTTATTTCGCCTAAATTCTTCCGCACGCCGCATATTTCGCATATCTCGGAGGAGCGAAAAGAGGGAAATTCACGTTTGGAAGTTTAGCGGTACTTCCAGGATCCATTCTCCCCGAAAAAATAGCGGAGTAAATGGATAAAGTCGAATCCGGCGAGCGGTAGGCGCGAGGGATTTTCCCGAGGGTACGTCAGACTATTTTGACCGCCCAATTTTCCGGCGGTGCCTTTGAGAAAAAAAGAAAGCCTCGCGAAGGGGGAAGGAAGGGAGAAATAGTTTTATCGCGAGAGAGTCTTTCACGGGTTTCATAAAGCTCGACCGGATGGTTCTTCATAGCCTACATCGTCTCGGCGGCATAATAGAGGGCCCACGAGGATGGCTCCTTTAAAAAACACGCGGCACAGCATCATCGACTTTTCCCCGAGCTCCGGCGCGTATCAGATGATGTAACCGAGCCAGCCTCCACCCCCCGCCCCCGACCCCACCCCCTCGACCCCGTCGCCGCGCTCTTTTAGGCGCCACGACGGCTGCCCCGCGCCCATCCTCCTACCAGGGGTCGATAACCACGCGTCTTGCTCCGGATATACCGCGACCCGCTCACCCCGCCGTCCTCCGCCATCGGCCCTCGTACTCCGCCGTACCCCGCATCCGTCCAATCTGCTCGATCCTGGCCAAACCGGAGAGAATCCTGCCGAGAAGGGCACGCCGAACGGGGCGCGTGGCCTGCTCTCCTCGATTATTCGCCAAACTGGACGATCATCCCGCTTATTATCCGGCACGAATATCTCGCGCTCTTCCTCGGGACAGGGCCGATAGGCCTCGTGCACCGGCCAATCTCTCTCTGTACTCAAGTATATTCCGTAGCTCCTCTGGCATTTCCCCGAGATCGTTCGAGTTCATCGAGGTAGGAGGTTGCCGAGCGCTGGCAGAGAGGGGAGATCGTTCGCGATGCCTCTTTGGCGATACGCGTGGACGGCGAAGCGCGGGCGGAGGGATGGCCCTCTCGTAACGCGCGGTGCGTCGATGGCCGGGCTCGCGTCTCGTGATATACCTATCGCGATATTCCTATGCTCCGCGCGCAACGTTAAAAGCGGGATCTACGTCGGCGGTGGATCGAGGGGGAAAATTTGTCTGCCTTACGCGGCACCGGATTTTAACGGAAGACAAATCGCGGTGCGCCACGCGTCGAAACGTGGAAGGCCGAGCAGAGGAGCACCGTCCAGAGTTCTCGGAGTCCCTTTTTTTTTGCCCACCGTGGAGGAAAACATGGAGGTGCGCAGAGCTAGGGAAGTAAATAGGCGGGCAAACGTATCCGCCCGGTGGAAGTGCCTCGGAAGAACGATCGACGTCGAAAATACTCGTGCTCTCGAGGGCAACTTTGCTCGGTGATCTCGCCGGTCTTAAACTTTTCCTCCTTCGTGCCAAAAAATCCCTTGGGCGGTTCCAAATTGCGGACGGCGGTTCGTGGAAATGATTAAAAAATCTTCCGCGCCAAATACTCCACGCTTCGCTCGAGAGCACTTCATTATCGCGGGGAGAAGCGGGGAATCGTTTTATCGTGGCAGTAATTTTGGTCGAATCGGCCGACACTCGAGTGCCTCCGATTTTCCGCGCGACTCGGCCACGTCTCCGTGCGATTCGTGCGATTCGTGCGATGCGCCGGTGTGCTTGGGCGGCCGGTGGCCGGTGCGCGGCCGCGTTATATCCTTCGGGCCGATCTAAGAGACTGGCGCGGGCGGTGGGCGAGCGAGGAGACGAGCCGTAGGGGGCCAAAAGCGTACGACTAATGCCACCCGATTTGTCAGCCTGGACCATTTGTAATCGTTTGTCGGCCGGCGTACACCGTAAACACAACTAACTGCCGTCTTATTCAAATGAGGAGGAGGAGGGCGCGCACCTCGCAGGGCCGATGTCGCGGGACCCATCCCCCTGCCTACCTCCCTCCTTTCGAAAGGCCTACGATTCCGGCGCGCATCTCGCGCACACGCCAAAATCGTGATCCGCCTCATTAATCTTGCCGAATAAGTGCACCGCACTCGTGCACCGAGCCGCGCTTCTCGTAAGCCCGTTTACACCTCGGTCTACGACGCTGCTTTCCGCCAAAGCCGTCGCTTCCCGCGAGAGAGCGCGTTGTCCAGCAAAAATGGGAAACGCTCGAAACATCGCGAGATCGATCGGCATAATCGACGAATCGTTCCTCGCTAGCATCGAGGAACCGGGCCAACTGCGTAAACCGCCCTTAAGGAGAGGAGGAGATGCTCCGGCCCGTGGAACTGCCGTCATATTTTTCTCCCGTACGTATACTTTACTTCCCCGCCGTTTCTCCCACCAACGTTACGAGCCATCGCGCTACTCGTCCACGTCGTTGCTCCTCGGCCTTTCCGAAACTCGTGTTCTATCCTAACGCACGATGCACCCTTGGCCCATCGTCGAACGTAGCGCGAGCAAAGGTGCCTCGCGAGAAGATTCGCTCCAAAGTCCGGACGCGTGGATCGACGACGAAGGTTCGTTTTCTTTGACTTACGTTCGTTGCGTACTTCAGAATGGCGGGTCGAAGGAGACTTCCTAAAAGCGCGCTTTCGATGGCCGGAAGTCGCGGAAAGCGGCGGAGAGTTGCGAGCGATCGATGATGGCGGGGGGGTATAGCGGGATATCGGGCCATACTCGGCGTGGAGCGTCGCGCCTGAATCTCGAAAGGATTTCTCGGCTCGAGGGGAGGGGCAGTCCTCCGTGGAGGGGCTGGCAATGTCCAGGGACGCCTAGCGCCTCCGCGCGCCAGAGCTCGGGCGCCACGGTGTCTGCCCTCCGACGGCAGCCCTCCTCGGAGCCAAGGGGAGACGGGGGGAAGCTGGCGGATAAATGTTTGTATCCGAGCTTCCCCACGGCCCACCGAGGGAGAGACGTAATTACGTTTCGCTCGATGAAAGGCGGAAGGGCGATTTTCCGCGGGAAGCGTGTTCGGGGATTTTTTTTACGACAGACCTCGAGGATACAACGATCGCCTACGAATCATCGATCTTCCACGAGCTACGACCATTACTCTCCAGCTCGTTATCATTTCCCGTAAGCAAGAGTCGATACTCCGCTATCGGAATTTGTCATCGGCTTCGACGTTTTACTTCGATTCGGAGATAAAGCGCGTGGACGAAGCGTCGCCCGGAAATGGTATCCAGAGTCGCGGAGGCTCGCGGAGGGCGCCAGATGGCAACGGTTTCCAGGAATCGAGGCGACGATGATGGAACATCTTCCAGGAGGCGATTCGGCAAACGGCTTCTCGGATAGACGAGCCGTCAATTGGCCCGTCCATTAACCGACGAGGATCGTCGATTAAGCAGGGAACAAAGGTCTCGTCTACGGCGATCCAACGTGCGTCGCTGCGTTAACGATTCATCGATCGCGTTCCGGCACACGTGTCGTGACATCGACGGAGGGGGGACCTGCCTGCGCTTGACGCCCGTCGTCTTCCGTCAATTCGATTCTCCTGGTCGGCGCGCTTTCGCCCACGAGCCGCCCTCCGATTTCTCCGGACGCTCCCAGAACCGTCGACTCTTCCGCCTTCCACCTCTCTCGGATACTCTCCGAGCTTTGCGTCCAGCTTCGCGCCTCGCATTCTCCAACGTTCGAACGATCCTTCGCTCGCGTCCGAATTGTTTTCCCTCGCGAGTATCGGCCGGCTTATTCCGCGCCGATCGCGAGTCGGGGCCGCTCGAGGGACGTCCGGCGGAAATTGTAGACGTCGTTGGAATCGCGTGCGACCGGAAGGTGCGACCGACGGTGCTGGCGCTCGCGTAACGTTGCGCTGGCGCCTCGGCTTTCGTGCCACGGCTTTGAGCCAACTTGCCTACCGCTTCTACGGGGGATGATGGGACGGAATGGATATCCGCTCCAACTTCCAAGATTGCGCGTAATTATCTCCCCATCGAAGTTTCAATGAAGCGGTATTGTTCCGGGGAGCGAATTGCGTGCGCATCGAAATGCAAAGCGGAGGGCTTCGAATCTCGCTCGATCGAACGGTGCTCGGCGGAGGGGACGATCGGCTCTCAAAGGAATACGGGAGGAAGGATACCTCGAGAGTTGGACGCTCGAGATTATCCTCGAGATCCCGCGAATCCTCGTCCATCGTGGAGTCGTTCTCTCGCGTTTATTTTTTTTTTTTTTGCTCGGCTCGAATTATCCGACGTTCGACAGGGCGACGGCCGAAATTGCTGGGGTCGCCTGGAATTCCTGGAGTTATCGGGAGCGCTCTTCGAGACGCGAGAAGATTCGGAAGAGGAAGAACGTACCGCGAGCTGGAAATCTGAAATTATAATGCACCGCCGGACGGAGACGAAGGGGAGTACCTTTGCGAGTACGTTCTGATTTTCCGAAATCCACTGCCACGTACTTAAATCTCCACGGGCGCGTTTGTTTTCGTTTGTTCCGTAAGTAAACGTCCCCCGAGTACGGTGGATCTTTGCCGGACATCCGCAAGGGTTAACAGCGCGATCCATTAATGTTGCCACCGCCGTGCCTCTTGCTCCATCCCCAAGCTTATTTCCCGCAATGGAAACTCGAAGAAGCGAGATTCGACGGAATCGCGTTGTCGAAACGTTCGGGGCCCGGATCATCGTCCATTCGTATCGCGTTCCTCGATTTTACGCGAAGGATCGAGCGAAAGGAGCGAAAACTTTCTCGTCTTCCACTCCTCTCGGTCGCCTTCTCTTTGAGCTCCTTCGAAATATTCGTCACGAGTTGGCGGCTCCGAGCGAGTCGGTGGCGCGTCGGGCAACGCCTCCAGGAGGGAACCCCCCCCCCCCCTCTCTCTCTCTCTCTCTCTCTCTCTCGAGGACGCAGAGTCGTTTGCCGCAGCCACGCTACGGAGTATTCCAAGTGGTCGTAAATTAGCCTCCGAAGGGTTAACGAATGAACGATCCGCGAGGCGGTCACGCAACGTGCCGAACGTGGCCCGTCTACCAGGAGCTATCGGGCCTTCTACGTGCCTCGCACCGAACCTTTCCTCCTCCCGTCTCCCGCGCCTTTACGAGTTCCCTTTACGTCGCGCAATCCCGATGCTCGATCGGCGGAATTCTGGCCGCGGAATTCGTTACTTCGCCTCGTTATCGACCTCGATCTCGTGTTTACGACTCGTCGCCCCTCCGGGACGAGATCGCCTTCCACTTCGTATACCGCCGGTCCCCGGTTTCCTTTCCGGGGACGAAGGAAGCTCCCTTGCCGAAACATCCCTTTCGAGAGACTCGTACTCGTCGATCCTTCTTTCCCCGCTCGCATCGTCTCTAACGCTAAAACTGAAGCTAAAACCGCTCAAACCGATTGCTCCGCAACTCCTTCCAAAAGTTGCTCGAATTTACGACGATGCACTTTTGAAGATCTTTCCTTACTCCCTCGCGGTATCCGAACGATCGAAGGGCTCCATTCGCTGCCTCTGGGATTTTGACCGAGCTTAGGAACCAGGGAGACGCGTATGAATCCTGGTCGAGGAGGGATAAATAAAGTCTTTGGAAAAAAGGAGCCGTCGATCGCGATCCAAGAGATCGCGGTTAATCGCGGGGGTAAGTTGGCGTTAAAGCGGGAGGTCGATTCCTCTTCGGATATCGAGCACGTCCGGGAATTGTACGGCATGAATATCCCAGCGGCGCCCTGACGCGCCCGCCGTGGCATCGATCCTCGATCCTCTCGGTACCAGACACCGGGAGGTTCTATCACGTGACCGTACATCGATGCCAGGGAAGAGAATGGGGCGATTTCCGTCGTCCTCGATAGGCGTTCGTGAATCACCCTGCCCGCTCGACGCGATATCCTCCAGAAGGTATTTGTTCGTCGCTTTTTCGCCCGTTCGCCGCACAGCCGGATTAAACGATCATCGCGATGCGTCGTTCATCGACGAAGAGCGAGTTCTCCTTCGAAAAACTTTGATCGCCGCGTCGAAGAGAGGAAGAGAACCGGCGGTGCACTCGCGCTCGCCACCTTCCTCCTTTAGTATTTTAGCGATCATCGACGCCGGTAATCGGCGCCGTTTGGTTTATACCCAAAAAGTCTTCGAGAGAGACGTCGAGAGAGTAACCCTTATCCACTCGCGCGGTCGATACCTTCGACCCGCTTTCGTCGAGAAAGCGGCCCGTCTAAAGGGCCACGGTAATCGAGCGCTTATCGATGTAGAGCGAATAGAGCGCCATCGTCGACGCGCCTCTGGCACGCCAGTTTCGCTCGACATCGACGAAACCTTGAACCGAGTACGCTTCGATGGGGTACGATGCGAAACGATAGGGGACCTTGGGCTTTGTCGCGAAAGGTACGAGTGCGAATCTCGCGCATCGTTCGTCGAGGATCGACGTCCGCGCGAATCATTCGCGAGCGACGCGAGACGTTCTTCGTTTCCCTCGTATTCTTTCCCGAAAACCACTCGCGGTGATCCTTAAGCGACGAGCTAATCTCGAGGCAATTTTGGAATCGGGGCTCGTCGGCGGTTTAATCGGAGGTCCGGGCGAGGTGTCCTTGGAAAAGGAGAAGTCGGCGGTTAACCGTGGCCGAGCGCGGAATTGCTCGGTGCGGCGTATCGGGAGAACGATCGCCAAGGGGGTAAGATCGGCTTGGTACAACGACAGGCCCTCGGCCCCCGAAAGTGGTCGACCCTCCGGCCAGAGCTCGTCTCCGCCCTCCGCCCTCCGCCCTCCGCCCTCCGCCCTCCGCCCTCCGCCCTCCACTCTCCACCCTCCACCCTCCACCCTCCACCCTCCACCCTCCACCCTCCACCAGCCTCGACGGTGTCAGCGCCAGCGCCCCTTCGAGTTTCGACGGAGAGCCAAAATGAGCAACCGCGTCCTTCCTTTCGAGCCCTTATGCCGCCGGCATTGAGATTCCTTTAAGATTCGCCGAGAAATATCACGTTTTTCGGGCCACGCGGGAGAACGTTGCGACGATAAGTTTTCCACGCGGGCAAAGCGCTTGCGACGAGCGCGGCCGATGACGGACGTCTCGCGCTACGCTGAGTAGATACCCGTATCTCGCTATCTCGCCTCTCGATAGTTCGGCACCGCAGCTCCGCGATCCACCGAATTTGACTTCGGTCATTGGATCTTCTATCGTCGATCGCTCGGTTCCTTTGCTCTCGAACCTATTATCTCGAGTTACCTTTCCCGCCAGCGGATTCGTCGTGCGCGTATCGCGTGGAAAATCATCGGGAGACGATGGGGGAGATTCGCAGCCGGATCTTCCTCGCGCGCGTCCAAGTCGCTCCATCCATTGGGGCCGCGTTACGCTCTGCCAAAGTTTAATGCACCTTCGGTTTTCGGGTTTCGCCGACGGCGCACGAGCTCGCCGTTCTGGCGCCGAGAATCCGCCTTTTCTTACGGGGACACGGTCGGATCCTATCTCTTCTTCCCTCTTTCCGCCCCCTCGCACCCCTCGCCTCACCGCCCCTCTCGCCCTCCGCTTTTACGGCCGGTGACTCCGGACGAGCTCCTTCTCGTTTCTACCTCCCATCCGGCCGTCCTTCCACCGCGGGAGTTTCCCACGAACGACGCTTTGTCACATCTCGCCGAATCTTTCCATCCTCGTGCTCCATCGCCGTACTCGGTACGTCATGGATCGCCTCCTCTCCGGCCGCTCCTCCCCTCCTCCCTATACTATTACGGGCCGTGCCCGACGAGGCCGGCCGAGGCCCGCGATTTTGGACGCTTCGTTTGCTTCGCTTCGCCAACCGTTCGGCCGGCCCTACTTTTTTCCATTTTACGCTCGTCCCACGTCGACGAAGGATGCCCGATCGACGTACCGCCGCTTTTCCCTTCCGATGCCCGCCCCCCTAAGGCGCGTCGAGAAAAGTATCGTCGGCGAAACGTTCGTTGAAAATTTCGAGGTCGGTAAAGCCGCGCAAAATAGTCGGTGGAAGCGGCACGTTCGCGAGCGATCGTTAGCGAGGAAAGTTTCGCGAGCTAACGTCGTTTCTCTCGGTCTACCGCCCGCTTATTTAACCGCGTTGACTCTCAATGTCCCATCGCGATGCGAGGGGGGCCGAATTTGCACGTAAAGCGGCAGATTCGTCGCGCTCACCGGAGAGAGTCATCGATCTCGTTTTCTCCTCGATGATCCACCATTGTTTCCTGCCGAGACGAACTACCTTTGCCCCGACGTTTGCCCTGCCGTGCGTCGGGTCGTTGCTCGTTCGTCTTTGCACGCCCGTGCCCATGCATACGTATCTGCCGCTCGAGGTAAAAATTAGATTTTACGTCGAGCGCGGTTGTTCGCGTCGCAGCCTCGAAAGTGCGTGGAGCGCGGTGCCTCGCTCGAGAGGTCGATCCGTAGAAAAGCGTAGCGCCGATGAAGGCGTTTACGTTAAGCGACGCATCCGAGAACTTTCGTACGATACGCTTATGTGTGTGTGTGCGCGCGCGCGCGTGTGAGAGAGAGAGAGAGCGGAGGGAAGGAAAATCCACGAGGTGAATAGAGCCGTTTGGATTTTCACGCGGGAAGTCCGAGTTCAAATTTTGCCTCCCACCGTCGCTCGTGCTTTTTTTCACGCAGTGTCCGCATCGTAGGTTTGCCAAGACGGAATTCACCCTAAGCGGAAACTCCTACGCCGAGTGGACTTAGCGGCTAATACCGAAAATAAACCGCGGCAGGAGAAGGGATTCCTCTTGACGACGATCGTCTCAAGTCCGCGTTCAAGGCGCATACTCGAAAATCGTGGGCGATGGAACGATCGTGGGACGATTGGAATGATTATCGAGCGATCTAGCATAGTAGGTTTTCGCGGCCGATGTAATATGCCGGAAAGCTTCGGGGGTATTGGATACGTGCTCGGCCAAGCTCCCGCCGCGTTGGAAAGCGCCTCGATTGGATTCATTAAAAAATATCGAACCATTGGGAATCTGTCATTCGATTACGGGTAGATTTATTCCGGTGCCTGGAAAGGTACGAATCCGGGAGATTTAATTTCGTTCGACCAGTCGCCCGCGGGCGTAACAATCGGGGAGGAAAAGCGGAAAAGAGGGAAGGCGCCTCGTGGGTATCGGAAGGAAGAGGAGCCAGGGAAGCCGCTGGAGAGCGAAAAATGTTTCCGCACGTTCGCTTTAAGAGATTGACCGGTCTGGAAGGCAGGAATCCGCCTCGAAGAACGGACCTCTCGACGCTCGTTTGCGCCGCGACTCGAGACGGAGTTCGGACCACCGACGGCCTTTTCCCCTCGCTCTTACCCCGATCACCGTGATATACACGTTATACGTACAAAGTGTATTACATCGAGTATTTTGAACGTCCAAGATCTCCTTGCCCGGCCGAGGCTCGATCTACGAGAGAAGAAGGACTATGGCGCGCGAGCGGGAGTATTTCCACTCCTGTCCAATTGCGTTATCCGCATTATAGGTAATCGAAATGCTCGTACACCGAATGCCGGTGGATAATCGATTCAAAGGGACCGTTTTGGGCGCTCTCCTAGCCGTACGCCAGTTTTCCCCCATCCGCCAATTCGAGAAACAAATATGCCGAGAAGCTGCGAGGAGGGGAATCGAGGATAAAAGTAATGCGTTGTACGCGAGTACAAACGCGTCGACGCATATCTGGGGCGTAAAATCGACCGATTTTAAAATAGGGCTTGGGTCTTATCGAACCGACCTCGCGTCGACGTCCCTATCCACCCACGAGATCCGTTCGCGTAAGTACGATGTTGCGCTTGTATCGTAATCAGGGTCGAGTACCCGTTACCCGCGCGGTTCCCTCTTTCTTCCTTCGAGCGAAAGGCACGAGTAGGCCCGCTCTTGGCAATCGAACCGACGCGATCACCTCTCGTGTATTACGTAGAGAATTACCGATACTCTTTCGCCCTGCTACCTTTTATCGCGTTTATCGCGATATTCGAAATCGTGGTTGAAGCGCTTTAACAAAAACGATGCACCGGCATTTATCCAGCGGAGGAGCAAGAGCCGTAAACGTGGAATAGGGTGCAACGTTGATCTTCCTCGCTTTCGGGAATTAATCGACAAACGGGTAAACCGGCGCGCACCGTGAGAGGACGAAATTAAATTTCGATCGTATCACGATCCATCGGAATTGGGGTTAAGTCTTAATTTCGGCGTTAACCGACGGAGTCGGGGAGGAGGAGGGAGATTTCCAAGGTACGTTATCGGCACGTCGAGCATCCAGCCGCGTGGACCGCGCAAGAAACGTCGTACCAGCGGCGTACCGCTAGGTGTGGGCTAAGTATTATCCAATATTATCTGCTCGGCGGATCGAAATTATATTATAATCCCTCGGCCGTGTGATGGCTATCCTGATTGGAGGGTAAATCGCTTTATTAATAGCCCCGGATCTTGTAAGTAGATCACGGCCTAATCGCCTTTTCACCCAAATAGATATTCCGCAAAGTTTTCAGCCACGATTCTCGATCCAAGTCGATTACAGCCTTTTCGTATCGATCGACGGACGCGTCACCACCCGACCCGAGAGTCGGAACCGATCAATTTTCGATCCTTTGCCCCACTTTTTACGGCCGTTCTACGATTATTCTCGGCAGAGCCCATCGTCAAATTTTGCGCCGATAGACGCGTACGTTCTTGCAAAGAGGAACGCTCACTTCGTCGGTCATTGATCGTCGTTGAATTGGCCGCGGTATATCGAGGACCTCGGGAAGGAGGAACAGGCGGTAGGGGCCAGGCCAATTTTGGTGAAAAAGGGCGAGGACGGGCACGGCTTTGGCCTGGAAACTAAAGTCGGCCGACAAACCCGGCAACATAATTGTATTCCCCTCTGGGGCGACGCAAATGCCGCGGCAAAGGCAGAATTTTCTCAGAATGCAATCTTGCGCAAATTCAATTTCTGTCGATCAAGTTTTTATATTTGTCCTGGGAAAAAAAACTCGGGGAAAGTGGGACGCGACATCCTCCTCGGGCGAGTTTCGCGGGATAAAGGCGAAGATTCGCGAGGGCGGTGCCGTTTCGGCGCGGTGTTTCGGGAAGCGCGCCTGGGGAAGGGAAGAGAATATAGGAAATTTGCCGCGTCGCGTGCAGGGTATGCGGGGGAAAGAAGTCTGAGGCGCGTGAGCGCCCGGACCAATATGGTGCGCGACATAAATCAAATCGCTGGCCCTCCTCTCGTCCCTCCTCGTCCTCGGAACGACCGAACGCTCCCCCTTTCGACCCTTGAAAATGACCCAACTCCTTCTACGCTCTCCTCCGTGCCTACGGACCAACCTCGAAGCTCATTAGCGACCATCCAGCAGACTCGTTCGATCCGCCTCACGGATCTCTTTGCTGGTAAGGTTAAGCCGCGTACCCCCTTCTCGGAATGATATTGCGATGAACGTAAACCGAAACCGAGGGAAATAATGACCGGTATATGACGCGTGTGTTCTTTGAAGCGTTTTTTTGCCATCGCCGAGCCCTTAAAATCGGTCCAGGGATGCTAAAACGCGCCTTTCGGGCCGTCCTTCGATTCTCGATATCTCTAGCGAGAGTCCTCCTCGAAGGCTCGTGGAAGGTACGCGCGAGTTTAACTCTCCTAAGAGGGCCGAACCTCGTGTCCGCTGGCACAGAGACCTGGCTAGTGCGAATTCGCGAATAAGGGGCGTGCCTCTTTCGCCCGGTGGACCTGTCGGCATTGCGATTCGCCAATAACGTTTATACGTATACCAACAAGTATTAAAGTTAACGGTAAAAATACTCGCGCGGAATTTACAGAGCCGTGCATTCTTTGCCTCGAAATACGAACTTCCTGCATTTTGATACGAAGGAACGCTGCTTCCACTTATGCGATTAGAAATCGATATCGCGTACGAGATTGCTTTCGACGTCGATTCTGGGTCGGAAGATGGTGGATGAGTACGCGGCAGATACGTAAAGAAAGTATCGGCAGACGTCGATACTTTCCCGGTCGGGCGGCCAGAACGGTTCATTAGCGCTCTCCACCTGCGCGATTCGATCGAATTACCCGGGATATCATTATTTTACCGCCGACATCGCAGCTTCCAAAGGTGCAGCATAATCAGCCCGCCACTCGTCCTTCCAACCTCCAGCACTGGTATCGAGGCAGAGAAAACAAATGCAACGAGGAAGGATCGTGGAACGTGAAATCCCACCCCTCCTTTTCTTCCCTTTTTTCCCTCCGAAATTCATTTTTTCCACTTGGCGGGACGTAGCGCGAAAATTCAGTGGCGAGATAGAAGCAGAATCGTTTTACCGGTTGACGCATCAACGGACAGCCATCGGACAAGTTCCCGTCCGAAGCGAGGTCGCAAATACGCCATCGGGACGTTCCTTGTCCCACGGAATCCATTTATCTTCCAGCGGACGGTACTTTTGCGGCCAAGATCGTCCACGTCGTTACCAATAGCCGTGACCGCTCCTCCGATTGGGTTTCCAACGCGCACGTGCTCCCTATAAAGAGAGGAGTCGCGATTTGTCCCGCGCCAGAGACATTATCCCGACGACAGTGTCGACTTTATGGAGCCAGACGGTACGCCTGACTTTCGAGTCGAATTCCAGACCGCGAGATCGGCTCGTGCCGTGCACGCTTCTCTTCGATTTTATCGCCCTCACGTTTTACGGACGGTACGTAGCGGAGCTTCGAGGACGGTGCCACGGACGTAATTTTACCATTCGGACCAGGGATCACGATCGGTACCGCGACATCGGCTCCAAGTGCGAAGCATCGGGCTTTTGAATTTGTCCCAAATTTAATCGTTCCCCGAGGAAACGTGGATTTTGTCGAAAGGCCTTTTTTTACGCGTCGAAAGATGATTTAAGCGCGATCCTTCTGGGAATTTTCGAGAATCGGTCCGGAAGGTCGGGATCGAGAAGGCTGGCTTTGTGCCGCGGAAAATTTGTTTCCCCGGTAAAGGCATTATTTTCGCGTACAAGCTCCGCTTTTCTCCTCCTACCACCGGCGTCGTCTAGTTACGCATCATGTAGGACGCGGTGCAGGCCTCGTGGAACGAGATAAGAACTTCTCGAATTATTCAAAGTTAAAGCCAACATAAATGTGGGAACTTTTAGCGTTATTGCGGCGCGCACGGCGCGTGCTGTTCGACGAACGATTTCTGCTTATCGTAGAGAAATTTTTGCGCTTTTCGCGATTACACCGTTACGAGGGCCGTACCATCCCTTTTCTTTTTTTTTTTTTTTTTTTTTTCAATACCCTACTTCGACCGTTAAAACTCGAGCCAGGTAAGTCCACGCTTTTCTCGTCCTTTACTCACGATGGAAGCGACGTCGATCGACTGGTTCTTCAAGCGCGAACGTCCAATCGGTCTCCACCTGGAGGAGAAGCTCGCGTGACTCGACATTGTTGGTTGGGGACATTCCGGAAGCCAACGAAACGTCGAATGCGGAAAATGGGAATCTCCATTCTCCGATGTAGGAGACACCGTTAACGAGTCACCCTCCCGTCACCGAAAAGTAGGGTTTCCGCGTACGCAGCAACGGCCACCCATAGATCTTCTAAGTCCTCCACGTGAAATCCCGATGGCTCGACGCTGCTCGGAGCGATTATACGATATACGCCAATGCCGACATTCCTTATCTCTAAAGCGACCCATCGCAAGACGGGCATAAGTTTCCGTGCGAACGAGTTAAAGCGTTCGCGTTAATACCCCGAGGTGGCCAGCCGCCTTACCGACTTCGAGCAAAGAGTCCGCGATAAATCCGACTCGAAAGAGTCGCTTCGTTTTACGCGCGAGTAGCGTGGCCCGTCTGCCTTCTCTTCCCTCCCCCGCCCTCTTCCCATCGGTTTCAGGACACTCCTCCCCGCGCCACCTCTCTCTCTCTCTCTCTCTCTCTCTCTCTCTCTCTCTCTCTCTCTCTCTTCCGAGGGCTCTTCGTTCCTACCCTCTTTCCCGATCCTCGCGCTGCGAGGACCGCCGCCGGTAATGGGAATGCATTCGTCGCCCACGGGAATTCCTGGCCATTCGATCCTCCCAACTCGCCTCGCGTCGCCTCACTTTTTACGCGTTATCGTATTCACGATGTAGGGTAGGTATACGATACGCCCTCGCGAATTTGCTTCTCGAAAAGAAGCGCGCAGAGCCGAGACGAGGTTCGTTTACCGTACGTCCTGTGGCAGCGATAATAACGTATATTATCGGTGGAGAGGCGGTAGACGGATGAGGTAAACGGCTTACGGGAAGGCTCTTCTCATCGAACTACCCCGCGGTACGAGCTCGCCATTAAAGATATCCCCTTTAATTCCACTCGATCCTTCTCCTTTCCCTGCCGTCCCGGTGTATAGCCCCCGGTCTGCTACGTCCTTAACGCGCGTTTCCTCGAAGGAGAAGCTACGATGCAAATTCGGCCGTCCCTCCTTCCGGGCAACAGCTCCACGCTCCTTCGTCCCTTCGCCCCACCACGAGCCTCGAGGGTGTCGGGCGGGTGCCGTGGCGTCGGTTAATTCTTGCAGAAAAACCCCGCTCGGATCCGTCCTTCGATAATCCTACCTAACGCTCCTGTTCCCCGGAATTGAATTTCGCGGAGCTTCCGTCCGATCTCGCGCGTAATTCGATCCAAAACGAGAAGGCCGGTTCGAGCGACTGGAAATACCGAAAGCCCTCCTCGGAGCGCTATCGAAGCTTCGCGACTCGTCACTCATCGACTCCGAGGGTTTACGAGTGGCGTACGAGCCCATCGGCCCTGTCGCAAGAATGGGGCCAAAGACTACCGCGACTCCTTCCGTGGCGGCCGAACGGTAGGGCGCGGACCGATCCTCCCGATTTCTCGGTATCGCGATAAGAAAGTTGCCCTCCGGAAAATGTATTCCGGCCTCGTACAGGCGGACCACGATCCGATCTAATCGGGCGCGCAAAGTCGTTCTGGTCCGTACCATCGTTCGTGCCGATCGAAGCGGACCGGCCACGGTTTCGATCCGACGCGGGTCTCTCGTGCGCGCCCCTGCAGCCCCGCCGCGCCCCTCGGCAGAGCGAAGGAGGAGGCGAGGAGGTCTGGCCGCGAGCGCCGATGGCTCGGCAGAAGAATTGGCATGCAGGGCTGCCCGGAGAGCTCCGAATTTCGGTTGCCGCCGGTGCACGGGCCACGACCTTCCCCAGGCCAGCTGCTCGCGGGGAATCGTGGAAGGGCTCGGAGGGCTGGCGCGCGCGCGCGGTTGAAGACGCGGGACAAGGCTTCGGAAGTAATACGCTCTCTCGACCGGCGCGCCCTCGTTCTTTTCTCACCGAGGCGCTCGGGGAGGAGGCGGGTCGTGAAACGAGCTCCTAAAGATAACGAGATAACCCGTTTTCGGGCCGGCATTCAAACGCCCTCATTTCCAAAACTCTCCTCGACCGCGCCTCCCCCCCCCCCCTCCAGGCCGCGTATCCGCCCGGATCCCCAAAGTTTCGCTTTGGCCGACGAGGAAACTCGCGTCCTTCATCCTCGCCTCCGCCGTCCTCGCCGCGCTCCTTCGCCGTTCGCTTTCCCGAGATACGCGTACCGCGCCCTCGTCGTTTCTCGTTTCACCCTCGGTTTTCCCTCTCGCCGTTCCACGGCGTGCCAGGAGATCGTCGCGTACGAGCCGCGGATCCGTTGGGAAATGTTCCAAAGTACGTAGAATCGAAACTCGCCTCTTTCGCGCTGAGCGTCGGCCGTCGAAATCGAGTCTCGGCCTCGAAGGGAATCTCGAGAGTCGCGACGAGCGAAAGGAAGAGGTTTTCACCGGCGTGCTTTGCATAACGTTATCCTCTGCTCGCTCGCGTTCCACGGTCTCGGCCCTGACGATTGCGTTGACGAATCGTCGCATCGAGGGCGTCCGGACGTCGATCGCGGAGTGGTTTGATTCGTCGAACGATCGAGATCGCACAATTCCGAAGAGCAACGTCCAGAGCGTCGCGCGGTTCCGTCCGTCCGACCACGACGCCCTTCGGCCGATCTCCGGGGTTTATCTCCGGTATTACCGCGCTAGTCCCAGGCCTACGGAGCTACGGCGGGGATGCCCGAGGATAAATCAAGATCCCTATCCGGCTAATCAAGGGTAGTGCTTAGCTCGGTTTCGCTTCCGGGCCCATCCACTTTCCCTGGGAGGCCGCCGATTGATTCGAGAGGTACGCCTCGACTCGGCCGCGTCGAGCCTGCCAAGTGGCGCTATCCTTCGAGCGCGCGCTGGCGCACCGGCGAGTCCGATGCCGATGCGACCTACGCCCTACGTGCCGTCTCGACCGAAGAGCCACGCACTTGCCATTCCCTCGTATAGCGGAATGAGAGGCTCGCGCCAATTCGTAGCTCCGGGATAGCTGGCCGATCGATATTTTTTGGCCTGACAAATCGTTGGGCAAGCTTTTGAAATTCAAAGCGCGACGCGGTTACCCATCGATCCATTAACATACGCGAGGCGAGAATGCGCAAAATCGTGTACACGGCGGTGGGGCGACATTCGCGGCACGATTACGTCGGTAGAATTGCATCCTCTTTCCCATTTCGGTTAACGCCACGGCAGATTTGCACCCGAAACGCGTCGCGTTTCGCCCTTCGCGCGACTCTTTGGATCGATCGGACGATTGGATCGAAGGACGCTCGGACGAACACGCGCGATGCAACCCTTTAATTTCGGTTATGCGGGATCTCGTGTTTTTTTCTCCCCTTCTCTCCTCTTCTTTTTTTTCCCGATCTCCGGGAATGTTTGTTTTGAGGAAATATCGAGATCGTGCCGGAGGCCGATACGTTTTGGATGGCACGGTTGTTCTTATGGAAATTCGTCAAACGGATTTCGAATCTGATTTTACGGGGTGAACGGTCAAAGGAACTTTCCCCGACGCCCAACGCAGTCGACGTCCCGCTTTGCGGCATTGCTAACGCCAAACGTCGCTTGGCACGATTCGTTATTCCGGAGGAGGGGCGCATTGGCCTTTGAGAGGAGTCGCCCTCTGCATTTTTGGATGCGTTAAAAAGGCCCGAGTTTCCGATAGACGTGCGTAAATTTAGCGCACCTCCTTTCCACGTGGACCCGACATCGACGCCAAGGTTAGGCCGAGATATACGATCAAAAGGACATACGATCCCCACGGTGCCGGGACCGATATTCTTACGCACGTATCGCGCGTCCATCACCGTGTGCCGCCCTCGAGGGGCGAATCCTTTCCCTTTGTAGCCCCTGAAAGGGACCGTGAATCGTGGCAGGAAATCGGAGCCGTGCAAATTCAATTGCCGAAGGGGTCAACCGGTGGAAATCCGCCTGCGGTTACCCCCCGATCGTGCGAGCCGCGGAGGAGCGCGGTATGGAAGACGAGACGAGTGGCAGGAATACGAGGAGGTGGCTGGATGGGCGGAAGAAAGGAGGAAACGCGAGACACGAGGAAGAAAGGTGGAAGGACGTAGAGGAGCGAGAGGTGAGGAGCGAGCCGAGGAGCTCCGTAAGGGCGAAAAAGACGGAGCCAAGTTACGGGAACGTTCCGAGCGAGCACGGGCTTCGCGGAATCCCACGAGAGGAAATTGTAGAGGTTGGCTGTGCTGCAGGTGGAACAATACGGCCGCACGGGAGGTCCTAGCGTATTGTTGCACCTGCAAACCTTTGCGCGAGAACGAGGAGAGAAATGAATTTAACGCTGGAACTGCGAAAGCGATCGGGCCGACGGCTTTGCGGTTTCTTATCAAAATTTCTTCCGTTTATAATCCGGCATTTCTCGCGATTCTTCGTCTCGTCTCGTCGCGCGGTGCGTGGACGACGAAAGGGACGTGGCTACGTGCCCCTTTCTTTCCTTGCCGTTTTTTCAAAACTACGTGCAAACCAGTGTAAAAAAAAATCCATAGAGGGACGATCGCGAAGAAGTTCGCGCTCGCCACGCAATTTCCCCCTGCAAGATTAATTTTCCCTTCGATCCTTTATTTACACTTTGATGTTTCTTCTGCTCAAAAGAATAATAACGTTCCGTGTGTAAAAAAAGAAAAGATACGGAACTAAGCCCGCCTTTCGCGTCCCTTTCAACTATAAATAGAATACTGGGCAGTTGTACTATAAATAGAATACTGGGCAGTTGGAAAATGAATCTATTACCGTCCCACGAACAAGAGACCGCGTGGTGTACGGTGAAAATAGTCGCGCACGCCTCTGTCGGTATTGCCCGAGAGGGATGTCGTCTGGCGAAACGTCCCCGATGTTCTTTCCCCACCGTCCTCCGTCGTTCCGCCTCGGCTCAGCCGCAACGAGGAGCCTCAAAGGTTTCCAAGGCGACTGCCGGTGCTTTAAGACGCGGTCGAGTTTGGTTTAATCGCGAGAGGTTGGGAAATACGGGGCGAAACGAGGACGCTTTTCCTCCGTCACTCGGCACGGCCCAACTCGCGCCGAGGAAACGAGAAGCCCCGTCTCCATTTATTCAAATGACCTTATCGAATCGCTTACGGGCGAGATGCTCCCCCCTCCCCGCCTCGCAGCCGCTTCGGCTGCCCGAACCTCGAGCGTTTCAACCTTGTTAATGCTTCGGACCGCGAATCGGCTGCCAATAAGTTCTTCTTCCTCTAGGTCCCGTGACCTACTACCGAGAGGAGAAGATTCGTTTTTACCTTAAATCCGGCGAGGTACGGACCGACTCTTCGAGGGGATGTAAATGAAAGATCGGGACTGGGCGACTCGTCGATTTTTCAAGATAATTCGTGCTCCGTTTCGTCCGTAAGACCGACGATATCCGACCTTCCGGGGAGTAACTACGCTCGGAGATGTTTTGCGCGTTTAAAGCGATTCATTTGCGCGCCTCGATGCACGAACCTCTCGCGGCGAGAATTATGTCGAAATATGTCGCGAGGTGCGCTTTGCGGAGAAATTTGAGCGAAGAACGGAGCTTTTGGGAGAGTGATTCAACGCGAATGGGCCGAACGTCATCTACGACGGGACTCGTGCTTTTTACGAGGAACGAGACATTGTTTTTTTGGATTTACACGAAATCGATACAGAGGTACAGAGGTGTGGCTGCGAATCGAATAGGTATCGGCGCTGGTAATGGGTGCTTGGCTTTCCTATCCCAGTTCCTTGGACGATCTATGGGCTCCCCCGGCGTAGCGTTCACGGGGAATCGTGTCGGTTCCAACCTCGATACTTTCGTTGCGATGGTTACCGTCTAATAACCTAAATTTACCAACGCGCGACGCCAATTAGCGCTTCCCGGCAATATGCCCGCCAATGTTGAGCCAACATGGCATCCATCGATAGCGCGTAATCGGCTATAACGTCGTTCGCCGGACGGTGTATCTCGAACTCCGTTTGCCGACAGCTATCGATGCAAATGTAATATAAAAACCAATGACCGATGCCGATTAGCGCTACGCGTAATATAGGCGCGCGAACAAATCGAAGAATCGCAACCGGCAGGGTTTTGGTCGGCCCGCGAAGGCTCTTCCCATTCTGGATGATCCAGCCTGGCGAGCATTATCGGGGAAGAGGGTGGGCATCCTGCTTCCGACGCGCATCGACGAGCCATTTCGGTCTCGTTCGGCTCTTTCCTCCGTACGTGCATCGGCGAGGCGTAGACCGGCGTCGATACGTCGATGCTGGCTGCCAGAAGCGCGGAAAACTCACGTCCCGCGGCGTTTACCCGATTGCCCGAATCGTCGGCCGCCTTCTACCCACGCTGAATTTCGTATCGTTCCACCGCCCCCCGCCCGCCCCGCCCCCTCGGTATCGATGCCGAGCCCGGGGAGGAAAATGCCCGAGGAATTTCGTATATTCCACCTCGATTTCTCAGAAATTATATTCGGCCCAATTTCCTGGAATTGCCGCTCCCGCCTCGCATGGCGCGGATGGAGAACGCTCGGCGGCCTTTTGGCCTACCAGGCGAACCTGCCCCTCCCTCCCCGATGAGCCCGGCCCTCTTTCTCCCGCGGCTCGTCCCACGACCGAGCGGAAAATTGCCAATCGCTCCTTCGGATACGCCTTACGGCTAATTTACGGGATCCCGGAAGAAGAAGACCCATCCCGGCGAAAGTTCGAGCCGAAGGTTCTCCGATGAGGCCCCGCGGATTTCCCGCGGCGGGAGGGGGGGGGCAATTTTTGAGACGCGATAATCGAAAGTTTACGGCCACCGTCGCGAACGGCATACGTTCTGCGCCGTTTATTTCCGCCGGGTATTTCCAGGTAGCCCGGGCCACGAAGATCGAACGATCTCCTTCCCGCCGCGGCACCGGCTATTATGCCATATGATATACGCGAGTTTGGGTCGTCGAACCGAGAGGACCGAGGCGAAGGAGGGGAAGGGAACTTTGGGAGGACGCGGAACGCTCGGCCAAACGAGGAGATGCCCGTCCTGCTTATGGAGAATTACGAATTGGATCCTTTCTCGATGCATTTTCGCCCTCGCTCGGTGGAACGAAGAATGGCGGAGATCTACTCGAAGAGGGATGGATTCCTTGCTTCGCCCATCGATGGTGTAACGCGCCAGAGAGAAGCACCGAATCGGTCGTAACGAAAAGGGGATGGGAGAAAGTAATCGCGAATCGTCGAGGGCGGCAAATCTTATTATCGTTGGCATCGCCTCAAATGGCATCCGCGTAACAGGGTATACCGTGGAAACCGAATCTATCGATGGCGGATCGTCTTTTTCCGATATCGTTCGTCGGCTTTCCTATCGCGACGCGCCACCCCACGCGACACTCTACCGCTGTAGTTAAAGACGCTTTGAGATCCGTGTTTTCCTCGAAACACGATCCTAATCGAAGCTCGAAGAGCGAGCCGAACCGATTATCTTGTACGCGTGAATTTTGGTCGGTCTCCCTCCGTATTATATATATATATACATTTGTCGCGACGGCGCTTCAGTGGACGGGCCGGTGTCTTTTCCAAGCAAGCGTGACCGAAGCATCGACGTTTGATTTTGTAGAATAAGAGATACTCTTCCTCGACGCCTTATGGCTTAAGTGGATCGAACACCGTACGGTCGGAATGCCTCGATCGATTTCGCGTGGTCGCGACTCCAGGAGTTTGATATTAATCCGAGCGAGAAGCCTGCGGACGACAGGGTTGATCTCGCGTTAATCAACCGCGGGAACCGGCGAGCAGTCCGCGCAGCCACGTCGATGATCTGTGCGAGATGCGTGACCAATATATATCGGGATGGAGGTGCAATATTGACGTAAAGCACAAAGAGCGTATTGCGCGAAAACGTTTCCGCATTTTTTGCGTCTGACGTACCACATGGCCGTCGCTTCGTTTAAGCTTCGACGACCGATCTTTATTGCCCTCGCATCGGTAGGACAGCGTGGTTGACATCCGAATATCTTGGATGTCGCGCTTGAGACGATCGGTGTTCGATCGAATGTTTATCGCTCGGACGTGTTTTCGGAAAATCAGGATGCAAAATCGTAAGCTTGGTTCGTTTTGCCACCAACGCGTAAGAGATCGAACAAGAGCAATTTGGTCGCCGAATGTGTTGTGCCCAATAGTACACTCGATCGCTGAACCGTCAATTTGCGTCATTACGCAAGATAGGTTGCGATGCATAAAGCACGTCCTTCAGGATGCATTATGCGAAATCGATTGCCGTACTCTAGGGGTACATGGATAAGCAGACGAGCAGATAGGTGCGTAGATACGTATACGGGCAAATAGTTGCTGGGTAGAGCCAATTGTCCACTACCGATCCGACTAATTACGACGATATACACGAGGATCGATCTTGTCCCAGAAGGAAATCCTTGCCAACGATCCGGGAAATTCTTTCTCCAAGTTTGCTACCTATCTAGAACCGTCCCAATTGGAGCTAGGCTAATTCGATCGTTTGGTAAAATCGTACGTCTCGAGATATTCGGAAACGTGATTGATATAAAGACCGATGGTAGGTAGGAAGGATGAAGGAAAGAGGCAAGCTTAATAAAAGGCAAGCCGTAATAAAAATTTCCGAGCATGGTAATTTCTTGTGGAAACGTATTTTCCGAAGCATGAGGAGAGAGCGGAATTGCGACTGAGGCAGGATGCTGTCATATCGAGCGGCATCGCGGATTAATTAGACGGGTCCGAGTGGCGTTTGTCGGGTAAACTCGGGTTCGTACCCATGCGATCCAATTAAAAGTTAAAAACATACGCGCCGATAGTCGCATCAATTTGTTTTCCTTCGCGCACAAATGTTATTGTACTTTGCGCCCTCGGGTGCAACCGACATTTTAATAACTACCGTTTTATTTCTCTCTCTCTCTCTCCCCCTCTCTCCCTATACCCGCCCCCCTTGCTCTGCCTTTCATTTTTAGTCTTCGCGTTTTGCTTGGATATTTCGCTTTGGCGGCAAACACGCCACAATTGTAAAATTTGCGTAGATCTATTTCGTACCCTTATTTTGTATCGGACAATTCAGAGTTTTATATCTTTCTCCATGCAATGGCAACGGTACTCGGCAATATCTTTAGTTTCGACAAAACTGTACATTTTCAGGTCGCGATCTCGAGGTAATTTATTCAATCGAGTCAGGTAAGACGGTGGTTGAAATCAGGGGAAGAATGTAAATCGAACCTTAACGCCATCGCGCGAATAAATCGATAGAGATACAAATTTGAGATATTTACACGGCCGTCGATGAATGTATTTTAATGAAATCAATCGAGCGAATAATTTTCACTTTTGCGTTTTTTACTCCCGCACAAATATCCGCCTGAATTTCTGTTCAAACGAAGAGTCGGTCGTTCGCGCCATAAATCGAGCCGTCGTTGCGTATCTCGGTGAGCGAGGAAATTAGATTCGCGCGAATGAGTGACAATTTTTAATTATCCGCCGGGAGCGATAAAATCGCTCATCGGCGACCAGTATATCAAAGGAACGCGATCGATATTTTCGAGATTAGCGGAAAAGCAAATGTGAGATAAAGCGGGATAGGCGTGTTCATTGTTCCAATAACGCTAACGGTTTATGCAAGATCGTAACACGTACCGTGTAATTACGAACGATATTACTTAACAAAATATGCGCAATGCGCGTGCCACGATCCTGAATCAAAATCTCTGGCATCGCAAACATCGGATCGAAATAGGATTGGG
The DNA here is from genome assembly GCA_038496175.1 of Ampulex compressa. NCBI lineage: Eukaryota > Metazoa > Arthropoda > Insecta > Hymenoptera > Ampulicidae > Ampulex > Ampulex compressa. The sequence continues at coordinate 20,118 of JBCFXI010000338.1, read as the reverse complement.
CACGGCTCCTCGATCTGTACGAGGACGCCATAAGGCACCTGGAGCAACATACCCTCGCGTTAAACGTTGATAAAACCGCGGTACGAGCCAGCGATATCTTTCAAGACGCCCAAGGAGCGTCCAGGAGATCGATTTTCGACCGTGCGAGAATCGAAACCGAATAATCCCGGCATATCGAGTGGATTAGCTGGAAATATGCAGTGCGCGTGCAGGCTCGTTGAACACCTTGCGCCACATTGGTACGCCTCTACTCCCTGGTAAACCGATAAACACTGTTTGGTCTCTACGGTCCGAAGGGGATTGCCGATCAGCGCCAATAAGCCAAAGCACACACCGTCAATCGAACGGCTAATCGAACGATGATCGGCCCGCCTCCTCCCCTCCCTTCCCCGCACCCTGCCCTTAGGCGCTAATCTCTTATCCTCGGCAAACGCTCGACCTCGCCGCCTTTACGTATCTTTCCTTCGCGTATTAGACACGCTCGGCTCTTTATCGAGGAATTCCTCGACAGCGCGCTCGTGGAGCGGGAACTTTGGTCAATTTTGGTGAGCAAAGCGATACGGACAGCCGAACGGCTATGCGGAGATAACGATCGGTGGATTTAAAAGAAGCAAATCTCGACGAGGCCCCTTTATCCGGGAAACGGAAGCACTGTAAAATAAATAGAGGAAAAGTTCGGAGGCGGTAGTCGTTGGAGTGGCTTCGCGTAGGGGCCACCCAGGAGGAATTCACGGAAGGTAAAGTCCGGTATCTTCGACCCGGAGATCGTTAGGGCTTTCGACGAGGCGGCTCTTGGATCTCTGACCTCGAAGCGAGCCTCGCGCGGAAACTTCCCTGGGGAATGCGGGAGGGAGGGAAAAGAGGGCGAGCGAGCCGTGGCCGCAGCTGCGGAAGTTCCCCAATCTTTTCTACCGTCAAGTAGTCATTGTTACCTACAACAATGGCCGCTCCTCTCGCGATTCGCCGCGATTCGTGCACGTTAAATCAAGAGACGACACGCGCCGTACGCTCGCCGTCTACCTAATCGGTATTCGTCCACTCTTCGTATTCGAAGCGGCGCTCCCATCTTGGATTTGCAAAAACCCCTCGCTCTTTGTCCCGCGAGAGGAGCGTCTGAGATCGCCACGAGGCCCGCGCGATACCCTTTCCACGGCGTAATTATACTTCGCTTTGCAGGTCGGTGCACCTCGTCCGGCGATTTTCAACTCTCGCAGTCCGCGATATCGGGATCTATTTTCGGTGGCTCGGGATTCGATCCCGAGACCCATTGTTCTTCGATCCGATGCCGGAGAACCACCGGCGTACCTTCTGCCTCTTCAGCGCCATTAATTGGTTCTTTATCCGGCCAGCGAGTGGAATGCACGGCCAAGTTGCGATATCGCCCCGCTTTGGATTGCGCGCAATACACCGATCGTCGACCCTTCGGTACTAAAGCCATGCAAATTCCCGACAGGGCATTTGAATATGAAAGACAGATTTTCTGGGTTGCATAAAATTCCCTCTCGTTACGCGCGGGTAGCGTACGGCGGACGATCGCTTTGGTGCCATTAAAGCGTACCCTCCGCGCCGAAGAGCAAAAAAATATCCTCGACAGGGTCGCAAAATGTTCGCCGGCAAAGCTGGTCTTCGAGGGCCGCGACGGATATTTTGAAATTCCTCCTCGTCTCTCTCTCTCTCTCTCTCTCTCTCTCTCACCTCCCGCCATACGCGCGCGATACGAAGAGCCAACGCGGAAAAGGTGCTGCGTTTCTTCGAGACGACCGAACGATCTGGTCGGCGGCCTCGCGAATGGCCGATACCGAGCCTACGGCCGATTCTACCATCGGCGCAGAGCTCGTTGCACCGACGCGTCGATTCTTCAACGGCCGGGACGACGCGACGCACGGATATCCGATTGCTTTTCGAATCTTTGTTTGCTCCTCCCCGCTCGATACGCGATTAAAACGCTCGTTAGCTCCGAAATTGTAACCGTTACCGCCGATCGACGCCTACCAGGGATATAGTTACGCGGTGTCGAAACGACCGAAACTAACGACGGCTCACGCCCCTTGGATTTGACCACGATCGAGATCGCGATACCGCACCGTAGCCCATAAATACCTTCGGCCAACTCCTAGTTTACCGAACGATAAACACGCCTGGGGAAAATCTCCCGGAATTTCTACGTCCAGAGGCAGGTGCTCGGGCCTCGCGCTTTCGAAAGCCAAGGGACCTAAGGCGAGACAGAGCTCGACGCGACTCTACAAAATTAATTGGTTGCTCGTCCACAGGTGGGTTATTCCGCGTACCGTGTATCCTCGAATATACGCAAGTGCACATCCCCCGACGTAGTTCTCACGCGCTCCTATGTTTACCAGCTCCCAAAGGATGCGTCAACGCAATGCATACAATTTTGCCCCGGCGCTCGCGTACACGGACGACAAATGCGAGCCCCTCTAATGAAATTTTGACGCCGGCAGCCTCCCTCCAGGCCTGCCCAAGGCGCCACCGATCAGCCGGCGGCGAACGCCCAGGAATCTCTTAACGATCAAAGCGCTCGCCCGATAACGGAGCAAAATTAGAGTCGTCCCTTTCGCGACGAAATATCCTCTCTGGCGCGAAATAACCCTACGCGCAGGAAAATGGCTCCGGTTTCTCGCGGGCAGCGATCCACGCGACCCCTCGACCAAAAGTTGGCATCGTTTTAAATCGTCGGCCCGTTTTTTTTTCGCACACCGCGCGCAAGTGCTCGATATTCCCCGACCTCGTGCGACCAATGTTTCGACACCCGCCATCCTTTTTGCCGGACACGTAAGATGAGTTTATCGATTTATCCGACGATTTAAGCCGAACACACACGAAAATAAGCGACAATGATTTCGGGACGACATTCTCGTTTTCCTTCTCCAGGATGGGCGGGCGCGCGTCGAGGATATTCGTAAGTGTAACCAAGGAGATTGGCCGAATAATCGCCGGAGGTCGAAGAAATCGATGGCGAGTAATCGAGCGAGTCGAGGAAGCGGAGCGCGGCTCTCAGCGGCAGAGAAAAAAAGTGAGGGCGAGAGAGAGAGAGAGAGAGAGAGAGAGAGAGAGAGAGAGCGAGTTCTAATAAGGCGAGAGGCCGTGTAGACGAATAGACGAGGGTGTACCCGAGCCGAAGCGTGGGTCGGAGCTATCGTACGCTCGAATCGGAAACCAATTTGAAAGCAATACCGCGCTCATCGCCCGGCCTTATCCGATCACGAGTTCGAACAAAACGTTCCTGGATTTAGCCCCGATGATTCGATCGCGGCTCGTCCATCGGCTTAAGCGCTTTAACGCCTTTTTCGTATTTAAGACCGGGCTAGCCTCCCACCAGCTTCGAATGGTCCTCGATGTCTCCTATCTTGGAAGAGACCGCTCTTCGTTTCTCCATCGGGCCTCTTCGAGAGGCTTCGACGCGAATGCCGTACGAGCGCGGAAGCGATGATCGCGGTACGAGACCTTTCGACGAACGACGAGCACGGCTCCTCGGCATCCAGAGAGAGGTCGAGAAAATTGTCGGCGCGTCGATGTCTCGAGGCAAGCGGAAGCTCGGATCGAAGATCGGCTCGGCCCTATCGAGTTTCCTCTCCACGCAACTCGTGTCGGCGTAAATCGATTTTTATGGTGATTCTCGATTAAAGCACGCGCCCGGTACGCGCCGCCCGCCACGGTACCTTGCTCCTCTCTGCCCCCTTCGTGGCAAAGAGCGACAAAGAGGCGGGTTATAAATTTCGTGGTGGTCCCTCCCCGTGTCCGTCCTTTCGGACGGTTTCCCACCACCACGCCTCGCCTCCTCCCGAATATCGTAAACGAAGGGCCTGCTAGGTACGCGCCCACGCGAAACAAGGCGAGTAGGTTCCAATAAATTTCCCTTCCAAGTGGGGGTTCCGTGCCGCGGGAAAAAATCTGAAAATCCGGCAGTGAGTAGAGGAAAAGGGACGCGGAGAGAGTGCGAGGCAGGCCCGGGAAGGGGGAGAGGTGGGAGGGAGGGAGGGGAAGGGGGGCAAAGTCCGTAGAATGGGCCGAATCGGGGCCTAATTGGCCGTCCACGTTCGTTCGGAATCTCCATGCTTCTTTCAAAAACGTTGTTCGTGAAATTTACGACGACGGACCACCGTGGTCCTCGCGGGCTTTTGGCCCTTGCGTCGCCCAGGGATTTACGACGTTCGAATTCGTCGGTTTCCCACCCCATGCCGCTCCATTATGAGCTATTATCGTCGGATATCGGCCCGCCCTGCCACCTCTCGATCCACCTCTCGCCCCTTCGGAGCTACCCTCCCGGCCCTCCATTTTTTGCCCACCCCCCGCCGCCCCTCCCGGCCTTCCCTCGGTTGGCCGGTTGGAGGTAATTCAATTTGCCGGTGGTGGCGTGATTAAACGGAGCGTTTTCCTTGGACGGGCCGACACGACCGCCGGGCCGAGCCGCGACACGCCGGCCCAGGAAGGCGGCTACGAAGCGTGCGTATGGGTGCCGCGCGAAAATAACGGGCTGACAGGTTGAAGCGGTGAAAAATGCCGGTGGACGAGCAAAACGAGCCGGCAGCCTGCCGACCGAAGGGCAGAGGGGACAGGCGTTACCCCGGCCGAGAAAATAATTTACCCTGGAACCTCGCTCCTTTCCGCCTTCCCTTTTCTCGCCTCGCCCTCTCGGCAGCGCTGCAATAACGTCGAGCGGAGAACGCAATTTGCTTCCACGTACGTCCAAAGACGTCCACGTCCTGAGCGCTTTAAAATGGCACGATCGAGGACCTCGATCCCGTCCGGGCTGCCTCGGCCGATCTCAGCCGGGACGAACCTGCTCCTCTCCTCTCCTGCTCGCGTCTCGCGATCTTTTCCCTCTCCTCGCCAGGACGATCGTGCCTCGATACTCTCTCCCTCTCTTCGAGATCCTTCCGCACTCGCGCCGCGTTTTCCTCGACCCGCTCGATCTCCTTCGATCGAACGTCCTTTGCTCAAAGCGCGCGCACGGTCTCTCGGCGAGCCGATCGATCACCGCTCGTCTACGCGACGGTTCACGGTGCATCGAGGCGGAAACCTTCCAAAGTTTGCACCGATCGCTCGACTTCGCCCGAGTTTTCGATGCTTCGACGAGTATACGAGCGAGATCGAATCTTATCCCAAGATCCGCTCTCCCCTTACCTCGCGCCCCGGGATCTAAGTAAAATTATTTCCCGAACGTGGAATCCGCGATGCACTTCCGTTCGGCATTCGGTACCTTCGGGGCTTCCCTCTCGAGACGTGCTAATGGCGATAGCCGCATCTTCGACCTCTCGGACTCGAGGATTCTCGTGGTCGTTTATCCCGGATAAAAAAAAAATGATTCGCCTCGTTTCGTCGTTCGCGCTCCCGGCAAGAGCACGGCGATTTCCGATTCGCGGTGCTGGAAAAGCAAGGGAAAAGATTTTCGAACGCGAGAGGTAAGTTTTTACGCTAAAGCGGAAAAAAACCCACTCCGTGCGACCGTAATTCTTTGCGTCGCTACGAAAATGTCTCTTTTTAGTTTTTATCTCCAAGGGATACTCGGCGCCGCACTCTTCTCGCGGTTCGCGGAACAACGTCGATACGCGACGTACGTACGTACCTTATTTGCATTCCGGCAAATGGAAAATTCTTCGAGAGCGTTGCCTCCGTTTCTCCGATACCGAAGTCGTAAACGTTACTTTCGATATCGCGTTGCGGGCCGGGCCTTCCTGTCTAAAGAGCATCGTTATTGCACGCCCTTGCCGCTTTCCAATATTTTTCCACGAGACATCGGATGTGGAAGTGGTTTATGCGCGAGGAAGGCCGTAATGGTCATGGCCACCTTGGCCCTCTCTCGGGAGGACATCGATGCTCGGGCTATGTCATCGAACGTACGTGCCTTCCAGCGAGTTTCAAAATCGCAAGGATTTCGAACCTCGTTTCTGGAGAATTTTTCAAAGAGTCTACGAAGGATCGAAGCGTCGTAAACGATCCGTTACGTTGCTACGAGTATCTACGCACGATCGACTGCCGCGACGAAAGATCTCGGGGCCCAGCCTCTCCCAATGTTCCATATGGTTTCGCCTCGGTTCTATTGCCGTTGGTGAAAACGAAGCCGCGCCGATTTGCCAGTGCTCCACCGCGAGTACATCGCGCAGTTTGGCGCTGAAGGCATAGCGAATCCGTACGGTATGTTATTTAGCTTGAAAGGGCAGCTTCCAGAGAATCGAGTCTACGGCGTTAATCCCAGTCGAGAAGAGCGTAAACGAGGAGCTAGGAGTCGATGAGGTCGTACCGCGTACGTGCCCGATATCGATCGCTAACATTTAATCCCGTCATCTCGCTAATCGATTTACCCCCTTATACACGCACGTATCTATAACTCGTATTAAAGCGCTCGGCAAGAAAGATAGATACGCCCGAAGAAAAATTATTCGATATTCGGGTCAACGAATGTATCGACGAAAATCGGAGGCTAAGTTTATTCTTACAAATTGCTCGGCGCGCACTTCGAAGAGCGCGAAAGGTGAAGAATTTAAGTTAAAATTAGTCCGGAGGTTGCGTTAAAGATTCAGGAGCAGCCCGTCGAGAGCGTTGGGATCCTTCCTGGCTCGGAGCGAGGACGGAGGTGTTTAAATTTGTAGATGACGGCAGATAGCCCAGCGAGTTTAACCCCGTTTAGCAGGGAGAAAAACACCTTTGGCCCTGGGAGGTCCACGAGGAGAGATTTTATCGCGTAACTATTGGGCGGTTACGCTGCACGAACGTCGAGAGAGCGTGTTACCATAGAGCGTGTTATGAGCGCGGGATATACCTGGCCGGCTCGATGGAGCGATTCGGAGTAAATATAATACTTATTTTACGATCGACTATAAAAACTCCGAGTCTACCGGACCCCCTCAAAGTCGATCGATTATAAAGATTACGATAAAACGTCAAAGATACTGCCCGGAACTGGCTACCAAATAACAGTTATCGGCTCGTTTAGGCACTCTACCAATGGTACTCGACCCGCTTACGATCGCCCTTTGCCTTGTCTCGTAAATCGAGATCCCTCTTCTCCTTTAAATATTAAACGTTCGTTCCCGTTGCCCGGACCGTTCGCGTTAAAAAAAGTACGACGACGAGAAATACGTTTTGTGCACGCTCGTAGCGTATAATAAGAAATTAAATTTTCCGCTATCTCGTAACGAACGAACGAGACAAGCTATGCATCGAAATTCGTACGATCTTTACGAGCAGAGATCGATGAGGAAATCTTTTTCCATTTGTCCTCCTTCCGTCGGCCGAGTTCCAGGAAAGACGGCGACGACGACGATGCTCCAGCATTCTTGCGGTCGGAACAGCCGCTTCTCGAACAGCGAGGATTATCAATTATATCGTCAAAGCAATAATAGGATTGAGAGCGAGGAGCAAGATCCTACGCGCGGACGCCGAAGCAGCTTTCGAGAGGGCATGCCGCTGTGGCGCATTAAATCAAACCACTCCCGGCGGAGGAGGCCGACGCGGAACCCGGGGAATCGTTTTTCATCGCGTTCTATCGAGCCAGTACGTCTCCGTAAAAATCTCGATTATTACCGCCGTTCGCGATTGCCTCCCCGTGTTTTACAGGATGCGAAGAGAGTGCGGCAAACCGCGACAAAGTATACGAGCAACAAGAACGTACCGCGATCCCCGTTGCTCGATTCTCCTTTGAATTCCTGTACAGCTCTTACTCGTCGACTACGACATCTCTTTCGTCGCGTTCTGCACCTACCAATAATAATCGGCGTTACGCAGCCTTTGCCTTGTTCCAACAGCGTCGTAAACGGTCAGGCCATTGGGTGTAATTCGCTGGCAAATCGAAATTCGCGAAGACACGGTCGACGCGTCGCGGTAGAGAGTGCATCGACAAGTTCGGCAAGATGTAAAACTCGGCGACGCTCCTCGTGGTTTATAAACCAAAGACGCGCGTAACGTATCGTCTCGGGGCGTGGAACTCGTATCGGCATTCCGGCATTGGCTCGGCAGCCCGGCGCACGCGATCTCTCGTGCGGCCACGAGTAAAGAAGTTATCTTAAGCGATACACCGTGTACATCGATATCGAGGGAAAATAAAACGCATCGTCCGTCTCGATCCTCCGAAGGAGTAGACGCTCGGAGGCGGAGGAGGATCTAATCTGGCGACACGACGCGCCTTTTAGCGTGGCGCAAGGAGTACCCGCACGGCAGCGGGTACTCCCTTTGTCCCAACATCCACGATTTCACTCGAAAATTAATATTATTCACACCGCGGCGCAAAGTAGGATCTCGTGTTTTTCGGTCGAAAAGCTCGTGAACCTCGGCACGGATATGAGCCGGTGAAGAAGGAGAAGGAGAAGAGAGGGAGAGGGCGAGCCGAATAGCGCGATCGAACGTCGATTTTTCCCCGTCGCTAAGGCGGGCCCTTTGATCGACAAGATAAATCGGCACTATATCCGTCGAGGGTATACCGAGAGAAAAGAAAAAAAACGAAAGGGGGAAGCGAGAGAAAATGAGCCTTCCATTTCGGGCTTTCACGACCGCGATTCGTAATGAATTTAAATAGCCCCCTTTTTAGCGAGAGTACTTATGTCGAATGTCGAAGAAGTCCCCTTTATTGCCGGCCCCCCGGCTCATCGGATATTCGCAGGGAATTATTCAGGGACTATGAAAATTGAATGAAATCCGAGGAAAATTATACCGAGGATATTACGAGCGATTTCGCCCTGACGGATAACTCTTGGAAGAGAAAGGAAAGAGGCTCCGTCGGTTCCAGTCCTGAATCGGCCGGCGTATCTCGCAAGAACCTTCGGATCGTGTTACGCCGATACTCGTGGTAATATCCGCAAACTGCGCGTACTCGATCGCTCCTAGGCCATATGCGCGTGATATCGGCATCACGAAGATGAAAGGTCGTCGGTAATACCTCGTGCGACGCCTTTGCACCACGCGCCGATTTCTATCATTTCCGTTTAGGATAATCATCCTATCGCTTTGACAAACTATTTATTTAGCGATATTGGTTATGAGATAATTTTACGTTATGTACAAACAGACTTTCTTGCTCGTAAGCTACGCTTAATGGTGTATCCATAAATTACTACCTACTAGATCATCCCGATCGTCCGATCGACCGTTTATGCTCGATCACTATAATTTTCTCCTCTGTGAAAGATAGGAGAGACTCGTTACGACGTTCTCATAGGTGGTCTAATGATCGTATAATCACAATAATTCCTCCGGACGATGGACGAGGACTTTGAAATTTCAATAGAGGGGAGGCCTTAACGGACGCGCGACTCGATCGATTCCCCCGAAATTATAGTCTCCGCGATGCTGAAATCCATCCAAAATTTCTTTTCCACGACCTTCTTACCGAGAACTTCCAAAAGAACAACCTCGAAGCGGTATATTAGGAATTTCATTAGTAACTCCCGCCTATCAAAAATTCAATGTACGCCGAAACTCCCGAAAGGTCGCGACTTAATTAGCGCGACGCGCGTACTGCCGCGGATAAATCTCTCCCTTGCCTTATCGCTACACTCGCACGCATACGATCTACACGGCAAATTTACGCTTTACGCCCAGACTCGCATCGGTTACACTCGTTCCATCTACTTTGAAGGAATGCGCGATTAACGTGCTCCGGACTGGAGCAGAGAAACATACGTGTAAAGTATACGCGATAAACCATACGCGAGAAATAAGGATTTAAGAACGAACGATACGATCGTGAAAGAACAAGCCGTTTATTATAAAGCGTCTCGGTGCACTCGCGCTTCACAGCCCACGTCGACTCCCTTTCGATTCCTCTCACGCGCGATTTTCATCGAGTCGTTCACTCTTACACTCGCGCATGCACGAGTAACGAATAGATACAAGTAACACAGTGACCTCGCCTAGCAATTCGGACATTGCTCTAAAACGTCCGGAGATTTCCAAACGGGAGATGCACGAATACAGCCGCCTATCATTGGAGACGCACGCTTCTCGAAGAACGGAACGCGAGGCGCGTAGAAACGAGAGGCGGCGCTTCGGGGACGTTCCAAAGACCTAATAAAGTTATTTGTCAAGTCGTTTAAGCTGGCAGGAGGAAATCGGCGTAATTAGGAAGGTTAATCGGCGTGGTGGCGAATTCCTACCGATAAATTCCAAAGGGCACCGATAGAACTCGGCGCTTAATCCGGCCAATAACGAGCGTGTAAACACGGTACGGCCATATCGCGCCGGAATATGTTCTCGCACCGGTACGCTAATCCCAATCCGTACGAGTTCATTTTCTAGTGCCCCGAGGCGTCGACCGTTAGCCTTTAATTACAGGCCGGCCCAAGCGTCGAAATTTATCGCTAATAACGTTGCCGCAGACGTTAAGTTCCATCGGCGGAGCTCTTTACGATACCTGCGCGTCGCGGACCGCCGTCAAAGGAGCTCAACGGACAGGAGCGGAGCGTTGATTCTGAACGATCGACCAAATACTCGGGTTTTCGAATATTTCCGCGATTCCTTGTCCTTCCTAGACCGGTCTGGGATACGCCGATACGATGTGCAGCTTTCTAAAAAGGGTTTTTGGCGCTCGATCTGCCGATCGTGTGTAAACGTGTAAGCGTATTATGGCCCGGCACTGACGGCGATCGTCGTAAAATACGAACGCTCCCTCCTGCTCATCCCCCGGCAGGTTCGGTTTGGTAAGCGACGAGATAGCCCAGCTTGGAATTCTCCGAAACGAGCTCTACGTGCGCCGGAAAGGGCAGTGCGGCACCGCGAGCTTGTTATAAAAGTTCCACCCTGCGCGGTAATGCCGGAAAGTGGGTATCCGTTTTTCGGGGGAAAGTGCGGCTACGATTAAATTGCGCCGCCTTACTCGAGGAGGCAGGCTCGATTCCGTTATTTCGAGGACGAAGACCCAAACTATCACGGCCCTCTCGCCGCCTCGCGGATCGATCCTCCGGCAAAGTCCTTCCCGATTTCTCGACGCGGATTCCAGGAGCGTCTACGCGTAGCGAAAGCTTTGGCGGGCCTCGGTGGGGGTAATGGAGGATGGTGTATAGGAACTTGATTAAACACCGGCGCTAAATACCGTTGACACGAGTATTTGCCTCGCTGCCAGAATCCATCTCGATCCGAGGAATATCAAGGGCTGTTCTGGAGAATCGACGAACCATGCCTCATCCGTCGGCATCGAAACATTCGATTTCTAGACCGCTGGGAATATCGCACCTGCCGCGATGATCCTTCGAGCGCCCACGATCGAGATTACGAATACGATGTGTCCTATTAGAAACTTTGACTGGTTGCCTCGTATCACGAAAGTATTCTTCTTCCTTCTTTCAGATCTGCCTCCTAGGCCTCGTGGTCAGCGACAACAGCACGATCGGCGACCACCCGATCATCGAGGACGTCTCCGAGATCGCGAACGCCGGCAACGATCTCGATGTCGAGAGCGTGGATCAGGTAAGGGAGATCGGCGATTTACCTCGCGAGAAACACGCCGAGACTCGGTCCGTGCAGAGCAAGCTCTTTGCGCGTCCCAGCGACGCGTTCGGTTAAATTCGCGAAATGTCAAAAGCAGGAATTGGTGAAAAATCCGATAGGCACCGATCCACCGCTTTGCGAAGGAGCGTTCGCCCCTCCGTTTCTCCTTTCTCGGCGCTACCCTGAGGATGTTGGCGAGCATAAGGAAGCGTGTCGGCGGTACCGTAAGGAAAATAAACGGTTTTATTCCTGCCAGCGGCACGGAAATGGGTCGCGGATAACGTTAGACCTGCACTGAACCTGGCAAAGGCCGTGCTTTTATTTTTCTTCCAACGGGCGACCGAGCCTCGCAAAGTCTTTCACGCCTCGCGAGGCCTGCCCGGCCTTTCGCGCTCCGCTTCTCCCTTTAGCCCGCGACGAGGAGCCGCCGCTGGCTCTCGGGAAAGGACCCGATGTAATCTCAAAATCCCGCAGTGGATGCACTTCCATCCCCCTGCTTTTTTTCCTAGATCTATGCACGCGCAGTTGCGGATCCCGCCTCGGTTTTTCGCGAAGCTTAATTCTCGTTTATTTCCACGCCTCTTGACCCGCATACGTTTTCGCGAAGCACGACGTGATTTTAACCGCTTTACCAGTTCCCTCGCGCCTGTTTCTTCTCGTATTATCCAAGGAGCAGAATCGCTTTGTCGCTGGGTCGTCCAGCACGGATAATCCTGCTTGAAAAAGCCAAATCGTCTATCCTTCTTTCCGAGGATTCATTTAAGTAAACGAACCTATGGCGGATGGACCGTTAATGCTGATCCGCTTACCGATAAACGGCAGTTCCCTGTGAGAAATAATCGTATTTTGGGTATAATACCTATTATATAAAATGAGGAAAATTGAAAGGAGATTAAAGCGCATCGCGAAAAATCGGAAGACGCTCCAGGAGAAATATTCGCTAGCAAGGTACTGAAAATATCGCGAATGTACTCCACGCAGGTTATACAGGAGCCTTTTTCGTATTACGGAATTGTTTCTCGCGTTAAAGAATTTCCACGTCTCTCGAGAGCTTCGAGCGCGAGAAAAAGAAGAGTCTTGCCCTACTTTTCTTCGCGGTAAATGTAAAGCACGGGCGGCACAATGCGCGTCGTTGGAATACGCGTTACGCCATTCCTCTATTACGGTTAGGGATCCTGGACAAGTGGCTTCACCGCGAATTAACCTGCACCGTGTCCAACATTTTCCCCCTACGCTAACCATTCAGGGCTAAGCCGGCTTTACTGTCCTTCCTTTTTTATTTCTCTTTTTTTTTTTCCAGTGCGCCATATTCCATTACTATTCCGTCGCGCCGTATTGAATCGGTTCGTTCGTGATTTTTTGATAGACTTTTGGTTATACAGCTTTTCGAAAATGCCATGAAAAATCTTTTTTTCCACGCCGGTTCGAATAATGTGGTCACCGGCGACGACCGATGCGACGCATCGTCCTCTCGAGTCTCTGGACGTCCGTAAAAGCGCCGCATTTTAGAGCGCCAAGTAATTTTTTATTCTCTCAAATTTATTCGCTTACCCTTTCCCGAAATTGTCATTTCCACATTACCATACGCGACCAGGGGCAGCCTCATTGTGTGCGATCGCAGCGCTCTGAGCGGGTATATGGAAATCAAGTACGTATATTATCGAACGTGCGGTAAATATTCGACTATTAAATCGTTCGATACTTTTTACTATAACCACGCGCATCCACGGCGACTCTTCGTGATCCAAATAGGACAAGTCCATTCCCCCCCTGCCAACGAATGTCCGTGATCGAGCAACCCGATTGGTATACGCGATTGGTATTCGCGAAGGACGAATGCGAGTGCGTGACATTTTACGGGGTAGGTACACGCAGAATGCGGAGCTGCAAATTTGTCTTTTTCTCCAGACGGGAAAATGAATCGCTGGCGTGGCAAAAGGGCGGAAGGGTTTTTCCCAGATCTCCGTGGATCCACGCAACGCGTAATCGCGCAATTACAGCCTCCCTTCCGTTTTTTCGTCACTCTTTCGCGCGTTCTTTTTTCTCCCAGCGCGCAAACAAAGTTTGTAACTTTCCCCTCGGCGTCAAAGCTTTTGTGCCGAGATGTGCGTTTATGCGAGTTAGTTTAGAACGGAGGTTCGCGCCGCTGCGAATGCCGAGTACGTAAACAAATTTTTTCTCTCATTTTTTTTTTTCGCGAAATTCCTAGAAGGTAAGTACTCGGGGCGCAGCGTAAACGAAATGTACGGGAACATTTGTTTCCGCACTTAGCATTTACGCGCATGCTTAAAATACTATAATCCTCCATCTTCGCGTTCGCGACGCGTCAAGTTTACGGCATTTTCACCCATATCGTCGGAGAGCGGCAAATCCGAGTACGGAGTACGCGGAGCGAAAGCATTCAGAAGCGAATTCCGCAAAGGCGTTGCGGCGTTAATCGTAGACCGCGCCGTCCTGTCGAACAAAAACGATTATCGCCCGAAACTCGCGTAGCTTCGCGCTTAGCGAACGTCAATTAGGATTTCAGCTCAGAATCCGCGTACGCGAGTCCCTTATCGTCGGTTTCAAGTCGAAAGCTTGAGGCGGTTACTTTGTCCAGAGGTTACTTTGGATGCGCGAAGAGATTATTCGTTTAGTTCCTATTTTATTGGATATCGAATACGCTTCTCCGAGGTGAGAAGCCTCCTACGGAAGGTGACCGTAAGATTTTTCACGGCGCAGCGTCCGGGATGTAAAGTTGCCTATTTGGTTTTAAATCGTCGAAATTCTGTACCGACATTGGGACGCGGCGGGAAGATGCGGTTTTAAATCGCGGCCCCGGTGCAGGAAGGATCCAGCGGCGAATGGCGCCGCGTCCTGGACGAAACGTCCCTCCGACGAGACGACTTTCCGTACGTCGTTCGCCGATTTTATTCCGCACTCTTCCTTTTACTCCGCACGACCCGGAAGCCCTCCGCGGGGCGTAAAACGCGCGGAACTGCCAGACGCTTCTCGCTATCGGGATTTCTCCGCTCGTTCGAACCTCCTCGAGGATCGTCGCCGCCCTCGAGCCGCCAGAGAACCCCCGCGGATCGCGCTCCTCGCTATTCCCCGGCTTACGATGATTTTTTATCGAGTTCCAGTTAGTTTCATCGTCCAGGATTATTGGTCGCCGGAAGGGGTTGGGGGGGGGGGGGGGGATGGTGCGGCAGGCGCTTTCACGTCGCGCAAAGAACGTTCCTCTCAAAGTTCGACGCGCTACTGCCATGACCGGCCGCTCGAGTAGGAACCATCGGGAGGACTTCCGTAGGTAAATCGAGAGCCGAGCAGAGTCGCGACGCAAGGCAAGACGCAATTCCAAGCTCGATAAAGGCATTGGCGAGGTAATTATATGGCGCACGGGATGTATTCCATCGGTGCAGGGTGGTCGCTTTGATAGGAGCACCCAGCCAGATAAGGGGAAATAAGGTCATATTCCGCCTAGGATACCGCGCCCGACCCATCCCCCATCCCGCCTACATTTCCTTTGGATATTTCCCTGTTTCTCGGTGATTGCATTGCACTGCAGTCTCGAAGCATAAAACTAAGTTTGCGAGTCCCGGGCCGCCCTACGGCTTCCGCGCGGAGGGCGGATTCGCGAAGCGAATTAGGATGTCGCGGCAGTATCGAAATAGCGTTTGTCTTCGATGTACGCGCATTTTCAGGAATTCCTTTGGCGTGCCGGGCATACCCAATGAGACGTGCACGTACCAAACTTTCCCGGGCTTACCGAATTTGGCAACGCGAACGGAGCTCCTCTCCGTGCCGGCTTTGAAAGTAGCGAGCCGGGGCGTGCCAGCGGAGCTCGCTTTTAAAACGACGATGCCCGGGCTGGAGAATTTACGGGAAATTTTAATCTTCCCCCAGCGATTCCCGCGAATTGGGCAAATTCCGGCGGTATAGGCCGGCTAGGATCGCCGCTCGGCTCCCCTCGAGTCCTCGAGTCCTCGAGCCCCTGGGCAACTTTCGTGACAACGATCGGGGAGCGTATTAATTTCTATTTTACACCTAACGAGGTAACGAGGCCGAGGGCACGCTCGGCCGTTTTGCAAAGCAAACTACGCTCCCGCGTAGTTGCATTTCAAATGACGGCCCTTCAAAGGGCATCCTTTGTCTTTTGAGAGACGGAGAGTTCATTATGCAAACTCGGAGGATACGAGGGAGAGGATATCCCGATGTCACCGCAGAGCCCTTTATTTTCCACCCGAAGAATGTCAGGGGTATTTTTACGACGGGACCAAGGTGATTTAAATTCCCGATTAGCCATAAGGAAGAATCCCAAGGAGGGGGCGCCCGTTTTTTCGAAATTGTCCCTCGAACATCGGCCGGCCGCTTTTTCCCCCCGGTCGTTTGGGGCGGGGGCGCATGCGTGCGGAGCAGGAAATAACGTAAGCCCGATAGGCCGTCAATAATCGAGCGTGGATCCGGTAATGAGATTGCCGCGCGAATCAAATATTCTTGGCTCGCATTAGCAAGGGACTCGGTCGGTGTCGGCCGAATCGCGCGCTCGAACACGATTGTCCGAGCTGATGAATTATCGGCAGTCCGAAATTACCTAGCGGAGCCCGACGAGCTCTTGGACCTTTCCAATCTCTTTCCAATCGCTACAAACGCATCGGCCGATCTCGAATCGGGCGGCCTCCCGCAGAGTTCGCATCGAATATCTTTGCTTCGTTCGGCGTTCAAAGGGAGTGTTTTAGCGTTACGCACGAAAGAAATCCGAGCGTTTCTCCTATCGAAGGCAGAATCGGAAGGTTTGGAGCGTTGGCGTGGCTCGCCGAGGCCGTTGACGAGCGTTAGCCCTGGTACGCCCTCGATAAGCAACGTCCCACCGGCTCGAGGAGAGGAAAAGGCCAACGGGGAAAAGGCATGGCGCGCGTGCCGTCACAATGAGCAGCCGTATCTTCCCGGTCCGTGTCGGGAAGCGGGCCGGCGGTCTTTGGGGGCGGCTCTAGTGGCCCTCTCGGAGAACAGAGGGGCGAAAAGCGCCTACGTGGCGCACCGCGGGGCCGAGGAGGGGCCCGAGAAGGGGCAGGAGTCTATCGTGCACCGAGCTAATTGTCTAATTGCATTTAACGGGTGTTCAATTTCAAAGCAGGCACGCATCGGCCGCTCGTAACCTGCGCCGGGCTTAACGAGCTGCCTGGAAAGCGTTTCCTACTTAATGCCCCGCGAAGGCCGCCTCCGAGCTCGTCGGGCGCCGTTGAATTAGCCGATTCGATGGTAACGCCGGTCCGGGACACGACCAGGAGGGAAACGCCCTCGAAACGCGAAACTCGAGCGTGTCTCGGCGCTGCGTCTTCTAATATCCTCCGGCGCGCGTCGGAATATCTCCGGGAGGGAGGCGGCCCGGTCGTTTCCTCGGAGTGCCTCCAAATTCCGTGCAGAGCCCATGCACCCCGTCTTATCTCGCTTTACCCTCCGCTCACTTTTCGCCGATCCTCTCGACGGCTAGCCGGAGGAAAAGAACCGCGGCCTCGAGGAGCCTTGGTTCGTTCACCGTGGCACGCGTACTTTGAAATTTCATCCGCTCATATTCGATGGAGGCTGCACGGTCACCGGGATAAATCCAGGCGCGGAGAGCTTCCTTCGTCGCGATTTGGTAATTTAGCGATCGAAGAGAGCTTGGCGCACGGTTCCTTGCGGGGCCGTGGTCGGCGATCCCGAGCAGGAATAGCTCGCGAACCGAGTCGGGTTCTCGAGGGTAGGGCGATCGAGGAAGGGGCGGCGGTCGAGGGGCCGTCGGTGAATCCGCAAACGCGTATCGGTCCCCCAGAAGGACGGGGGGCGTTTCTATATCGCGTAGGGCCGAAAAACGAGGAGGAACGGTAAAGAAGATAAACGGCCGTGGAACTCGGTCTCATTCATAATTCATGCCGCTAATTTCTCACGGCGGCGTACAGGCTACGTTATTGCATTATCTGGAAAATCCCTGAATAATTCTCATCCGGGTAACTCTTGGCGAGAAACTTGGCCCGTCGCTCGTTTTATCCTTCATCGGACTCGGGCCGAGCGCGACCGGCGGCTGACGCGCCAAAGCGCCGACTATATTTCGGTTTTCAAATTTTCATTAGCCGCATTCGAGCGGCTAATTATATTTCATGGCGCGTGGCGTACGCTGGAAGGCCGCTCGACGGACGCATATGCGATTTAATAATTTCGCGACTCGCACGGTGGCCGGGCAGGGCAATAATTGATATTCGCCTCGGACCGCGTCGAGCTCGATGCGCGCTCGTTAATTTACTCGCGAGCCACCTCCGCGGACGAATCGGGAACTCGCCGATTTTTGTCCATCGCCTTGTTTCGCGCTACGAACACCTACCGTACGCGGTTAATCAACGTTTTCGAGATGTAATCCGCGAGTTCGAAAACGATCGTCGAAAGTTTCGCTCTTGACCCAAAAACCTCTCGGCTACGTTTCCACGATCGCTCCGATGGACGGCGCGTAATCCCGGATTTTCGCCGGTCATCCGCGGCTCGCCGTACGCTTCGACGATGACGCAACGCGATTCTGATTCGCGCTCGTCGCGGCCGCGGCAGAAGTTCGCTTTTCAAAGCACGCGCTACGCTCTCTTCTCTCGTCTCTTTCCTCCTCGCGGAACGATACGTACGGCATGCCCGCGCAATAATAAAGCTCCGGTCATAAGTCGCGTGGGACGTAATCGGACGAGGATCGTTGTGTCTTATAAAACTTTCGCAATTTTGAGGGAGGTGTGACTGACGTGTAATAACCCCCGTGCCACCGGCATGGCCCCGACCCCAGCCCCCACCTCCGACCGTCCCCGTCCATCTCCGTCCCCTCTCGCCTCTCGCCTCTCGCCACTCGCAGGCCCGCTCCGCGAATTCAAGCCCCGACATCGATTCGTGCCTTAACCGCCGCTCACAAATTAACCGCGGGGGCTGCGAACCGCTCTCCTTCCCTTTTCCACTTCATTTTTCGTCATTCCCGAGAAACCGAGCCTGTCTCGCCGGGAACGAGTTATTAAAATAATCCTCCTTGTATATCGCGCTCGGTGCTTGCCACGTCCATCGTCGAAAATCGTTGCTTAAAACCGACCGCATCCCATATGCGGTGGTGGCGCCGCGACCGGGGAACTCACCGCTCTCGACGGGCTCGCCCTGCTCTTCCCGCGACTCGCCAATCTTTCTCGCGATCCGCCGCGATCGAAGAAACGTCGCTTTGCTCATTATCAGCGTCGATTATAGAAGAAACATCGAGAGTACTCGTGGAAAGAATACTGCGCATTCGCTGGGTGTTGCGCCGGGAGATGGGGGAGCCTCGAAGGGAGGCAAGAAAATCCGTCATTTCTGGACCGGCAACGATCCGCTCGGGCCTCGAATCTTGATTCTCCGATCGTCGCAGATTTGTGGAGAGGTGGGGGGGGGGGGAGGGGGGGGCTGCGCTAACGAAGCCTGGCGCTAGGAGGTGAGGCGAGGAACTCTCGAATAATCATAAATATAAGGAGTAATCCCGAGCTACCGGGGAGTATCGGAAGCTTCGCCGATTCTCCGCGGGGCGAGACCCTCTCGGTTTTATCGCCCCAGAAGGCGTTTCGCCGGGAAATCATTTCCCATTTAACGTACACTCGACCGAGGAAGTCCTCGAGTGAAAATTGTACATTCGCCACCGCCCGTACGTCTTACGGAGGAGTCGCGTTTGCTTCCGCGCATGTGTACATTTGTATTTATCGATCCTACATCCGTACTTTACGGTTTTCGATCCTCGTTAAGGGCACCTTTTTATTGGCTGCCGAATGGACGTCGCGGGAACGTCGTCTGGGCAATTTACGGTGGTAGCGTCTCGTTAACATAACGGCTCGCGGTGATTAACGGCTCCCTCAATGGCGAGAGATTAAGTAGCTATTCCTGGAACACGCTTATCGACCTTCGCGAGCGCTACGGTACGCTACGCTTTTCGTAAGCGTCTCGCTCGTTTGAGGGCATTACGGCTGATTGGGACTGCCATCTCCGTTCGTTGCTATAATTCGTTTACATTTTATCCCCGGATAACATCGAGCATACCTGGAGAGCGGAATCTATCCCGCAACGATCTAGACGTTCGACCGTTCGAAGAGTCATCGTGGTTCGGTACGTCGAATAACCCTCGAAACCGGCGGGCCTTTTATTCCGCGCGACAAAGGCGAGTGTCCGTTGGAAGAGCGGGCCAATAATCCCATTGAGAGCCGAAGAAGGAAGGGCCGCTCGACGCGAGGCGCTCGTATTGGAAGGGGTAACGATCGTTGAGAAATCCGTCGCGGCGTTAAACAAATGCCATCAAATGCGAGGGTGGAAGAGGGTAGATCGGGAGTTGGGAGAGACGTAGGGAGGATTATTGGAAATGGCCGGTGCCGCGCCACGAAGACGGCCACGGCGTAGATACGAATCTGAGATTTGGCCGAAGTGGTCCTGGGAGTCTCCATTAGCGAGGAGGAGCGCCGGGACCGGGGATAAAGGCGAGGAGCGAGAAAACGAGAATCTCGCTCGCTGTTGCTTTCAATAATTTGGGAGTCTAATGTGCCATCCTGCCGTCAAGGGAGAGCATTTCGGGCGTCTGGGAAGGAAGGGCCAAGGGTGGGGGAGGCGGGAAGAATAAGGGAGACGGAGCTCCGAGGTTAGGCAGGGAATGCGAAAGAGGGATGGGCGGGACGGAGCGGGAGGGTGGAG